>SKCR01042608.1:0-277833 GCA_019454045.1 Zanthoxylum bungeanum
ACTTTTGTGAATTTCAAATGAATTTCATTTGAATTTGCTTTTTAAAAGTCAAACAATAAAAGCCATCATTACACACATCTTATCTATCACTATTCACATCAACATCACTTTATTCAAAGTGACAACTTGTCATATCACATCACTCTCAAAGTGACAAGTGATTTGACGCTTGATGCGACTAATTATTTGACGCTTGATGCGACTGCGTTTGCCGCACGCGAATTCGAAATACCAATGCGCTAGCAATCACACTCGGGCTCGGGTTCGTTATGTTCCATCCAAATTAACGATTTTTCCTTCGCGTCGTAATTAAATGATTACGCCTAGCGAATTCACTATTCACGTCGCTAACGAATTAATTCTAATTAATTCGTTCGCCCGAATTAAAATCTAATTTTAATTCTGTGTCGAAATCTAATTTCATTTAATATATCGAATATATTAATTTATCGATTAATTCGGAATTAATCGTTATCTCTCTCTACGATATTTTATCCTAGATAAAATATCTCCGTAATTAATCCTAGATTAATTTTCTCTCTCTTCTATATAATCCCAGATTATTCAAGAGTGCGAGTTGTGCGTCATCGGTGGATATCGGGAAGCGACCCATGAGATCCCCGGATAAGTTGGCAGTAAATAACGGTCGTCGGAGTATCCGAATCACGTACGTACCAAGTACTACGTTCTACCGATTTACGAGACAAGGTCGACTCCTAGCAAAGCACCAAGTCTTCCCAATTCTCCAGACATATCCATTTAAGAATATTAAGATCTGTTATCAAGCGTAGTATACGATTGTATTGTGCATATCGGCCCAGTATCGTAGTCACGTGCTAGGGCTGGGGCTGGATAAGTGTCTACCCCCCCCCCGTTCGAAGCACATATCGGATGTCTGGTAACATAGTCTCTATAATCGGATATTTATGACCCGGTCACATATCCCGATTGGTTGCGCAACACTCAAGAGCACTAGTACCGTATCCTGCGTGCGTCATCTCCACTATGACTGAAGTGATACTTCCGTCTTGACATCACACCCAATACCTACGACTCTCTGATAAACCCAAGTGGTGTATGCCAACCGGTTAAAGCCCGTACCACCAAGACCAAAGTCTACCGATTATCGCAAGTATTAGCGATGCAAGTCTCAGGTTAAGACTATACACCCTACCTTGATTTCGGCCTCCCATAGACACATAGTCATAATACCAATGGGATTCGAGGGGTCTATCCAGAGCGAAGCTGTTTCCCGTACCATCGGTGGAAACACGACCTCCTATCGCACTTGCCTAAGTATCCAATACTTATATATATGAGAACTATTTCGTTGTGCCCTCACAACGCACACAAGTGCAATACTAGCCTATTCCGCATTATCGATGTCCAGTCTCGATAATACTCCGGCTAGGGATATTTAATGATTAATCCTTCGGGGACTGATACTGTCTCATATCATTCTTAGTCCAGGAACTAATCATATGTACCTCTCTTCATTTATTATCTATGTGATCTAATCACAAATGATGAGAAGTGCAATTCCTTGTCACATAGTTAATTTGCTACAACACACAATGATCTGTGCAAATAGTGACGCTATGGGTCATTTTGTCCAACACTTCCCAGTTTGGTCTGAATTTTCCTCTCGGATCTGTCGTCGACGGCCTCGACTGCTTAAGTACCAAATCACCCTTTCTGATCTTGGTGGGACGTACTTTCTTGTTGAATGCTCGGGCTAGTCTCTTCTGATACAACTGCATATGATACAAAGACTTCATTCTCTTCTCATCCAATAGTGCTAACTGATCAAACCTCTGTGCGGCCCAATCCTTTTCTGGTAATTCTCTGCCTCTGTTAATACCCTTATAGAATGTATTTCCCTTCTACCGGAAACTACCGTACTGCTCCATTCCATAGACCAAAGAGTAAGGTGTGGCTCTGTTGCTGTTCTTACTGATGTTCTGTACCCCCAAAGCATACAGTAATTTCTCGGCCCCAATCTCTGTAATTTTCTATCATCTTGGCTAAATTTTCTTTATAGTCTTGTTGGCTGCCTCAACTGCCCCATTTTCCTGCGGCCTGTACGGTGACGACTTGTGGTGGCCTATCTCATACCTCTGTAACATTGCCTTCGTCTCTCCTTGAAACTGGACCCCGTTGTCTGTCACTACATGATGCGGCATACCATACCGACAAATGAGGTTCCGAGCTATAAACTTTGCCATCTGTTTTGCTGCAACATTACGGAATGATTCGGCTTCCACCCACTTCGAGAAGTAATCTACTGCCACTACTATGAAGCGATGCCCATTTGATGCATTCGGTCGAATTTCCCCAATCATATCAATCCCCCATGCTGAGAAGGCGACGGCTCTGACAACCCGTGCAATCCTGTGTGCGGTAATGATTCAAAAACCATGTGCTTGACAGTCATGACAGTGCTTCACCATCTTCGCGCAATCTGTTTCCATGGTTGACCAATAAAAACCTTGTCTCACTATCTTGCGGGACAGATTCAACCCGTTCATGTGCGGACCACATACCCCGGCGTGTATTTCTTCCATTACATGCTGAGCTCTTCTTTTCTTCTCAAACACTTCAACTGAATACCGTTTGCTTGCCTCTTGTACAGTTCCCCTTTCAAAGTCACATACTGGGAAGCTAACTTCTGGATGGCTATTCTGTCTTTTCTGCCTGCCCCTTCCGGAGTTCACCATGTTCCAGATACCTCTGAATGTCATAATACCAAGGTTTACCATCGTCGACCTCAACTTCCAGAATTCTTTCTATCTCATAAACAGGTCTGCTCGCTGTTGTCAATATCAACGGTCTCATCACTAACTTTTCTGGATTTTTCCAAGTTGCTGCAAGTGTAGCCAACGCATCTGCTATCTGATTCTCTTCTCTCGGTAAGTGCTAAAACTTACACTCGGGGATAACCTGTGCCTACTTTCTGAGGTGAAAAAGGTAAGGTTTCAACCATTCTTCTTTAATTCCTATTCTCATCGCATCTGCTGGACTACCAACATAGAATCTCCGTAGACTTCCACACTCCCGGCCTTTAAGGCTATCAATGCTGTCAAACCAAAAGCACATGCTTCATACTCGGCCATGTTATTAATCACTCTGAATGTCAACGTCTTGGCTAAAGGCAAAGTCTCTCCCTCGGGGGTCACTATCACGATCCCATTCCAGCTCCCTTGTAATTCACTGCTCCGTCAAAATACATCTTCCATCTCGGGACTGTTATTGCTTGGATCTCTTCATCTGGAAATTCAAACTTATACTGATCCCCATCAACAGGTTGCATTGCCAGAAAATCTGCTACTGCTCGCCCTTTGATCACTTTGGAGGTGAGATACTCAATGTCAAACTCTGTCAGCAATACCAACCATCTGCCCAATTTTCCCACTAGTGAAGGCACCGAATGAAGATACTTCAGAGGATTTTCCTTGGCCACTATCTGGATCTTGTATGACTGGAAATAATGCCGCAATTTTCTGGAAGCCCATACCACTGCAAGACAGATCTTCTCAACTTCCTGATATCGAGCCTCATACGGGAGCATCTTCTTACTCAGATAATAGACTGCATGTTCTACCCCTGTCTCATCTGCATGTACCATCATTGCCCCCAGTGCTTCTGATTCTATAGCAAATACAATATCAAAGGTCTGCCCGGTCTCGGAGGTTTCAATACAGGAGGCTTTACCAAATACTCTCTGATTTGTCGAAGGCTGTCTGACACTGTTCATTCCATCTCACTGGCTGATCTTTTCTCAACAGTTTGAAGATAGGCTCACATGCTGATGTCAACTTGGCAATGAACCGACTGATGTACTGAATCTTTCCCAAGAATGCTCTGACTTCTTTTTCTGTCTTCGGTGCAGGCATTTCTGTGATTGCCTTGATCTTTTTGGAGTCTACCTCTATTCCGCCCATTCCCACTGTATGACCAAGCAATTTCCCTGATGCCACCCCAAACACATATTTCTTGGGATTAAGCCGCAGGTTGTATCTGTCAACTCTCTGAAGGAACCTTTCCAGTGCTTCAATAAGCCCAACTCTTGTCTTTGATTTTACCATCATGTCATCCACATACACCTCAATCTCTTTGTGCATCAAGTCGTGGAAAAGTGTAGTGGCCATCCCGTGATAAGTAGCCCCCGCATTCTTAAGCCCAAATGACATAACCTTGTAACAATAATACCCACACTCAGTAACAAATGCAGTCTTATGTTTGTCTTCCTCAGCCACGAGAACCTGATTGTAACCTGAAAATCCATCTGGCAAATGATACATAGCAGATAAAGCCGCACTATCAACCAGAACATCTATATGTGGCAGAGGAAAATCATCTTCGGACAAGCCTTGTTGAGATCTCTGTAGTCTACACACATTCTGACCTTCCCATCTTTCTTCGCACCGGTACTATATTAGCCAACCACTCAGGATATTTTACTACTTCCAAGAACCCCACATCTATCTGTTTCTTAACTCCTCTCTGACTTCTCAGCCCATTCTGGTCTCATCCGTCGGAGTTTCTGTTTTACTGGTCCTCATATTCGGATAAGTTGGTATTGTGTGTTAGGCAAAGTTTCTGTCTACCCCGGGCATGTCCTCATAGGACCAAGCAAACACTTTGGCATATCTGACCAACACTTCTTCTAGTTTCTCCCTCTCTTCGGAGGTTACTTCACTTGCAATAGTTCTGGCTGAACTGATGTCAAATATGCTTGATTCGTGTAGTGTAAATGGAAATTACTCAGGCAAGTAAGCAAAAGAGATGTCTTTATTATTGGATAATGCGGAAGTACATTCAAACAAATCAGGAGGTAAATGTCTTCATCATCTATAGACACTTATTCTCTGCAATCAGATCTTCCTCAGGCTTTTTGTCCTCTCTCAGAGTCAGGCTCTCCAACTTCATCAGTTCTTCTCCTCCAATTCTCTTCTTCTTTCTCCACAATTTCTTCAACTATCAGCTTCTTACCCAACATATCCTGGAAGATCTCAAACCCAAGTACCACAATTCCATTAAATTCCACAGGTTCAGGCTCTCATTGATATCCTGAAGCTTTCATAAAACATTCCATCAGTTTCAGGCCCTTTTTCTTGACCTTTGGCTTTTCTTCATCATACTTGTATCCCAAACCCTTCCGAGTAGTCTGTCCTCTGAAATCTGGTAATTTTGAACCTTTACCCGGCTCAAAATTCATTTTCTCCATAATCCTAGCCACCCTAGGATCCACCCACTCCTCAAAAGTAGCTGACACCTGAAACCTCGTGAAAGGTTGTATCTCCAAGGCAGCCACGACATTATCTAACTCAGCCCGGATGGTAACAACTTCTCCCTCATACGGGAACTTAATCATCTGATGCAAAGTGGAAGGCACGCCCCCAAGTTTGTGAAACCAAGGCCTTCCCAACAATAAGGCGAAAGTAGCCGGGATGTCCAGTACTGTGAACTCGACCTCATCTTCAATCGGTGCTACCTTGACCATAGCCACAAAGGTACCATCAACTCCCCTTTTACTGTCATCATAAGCCTTAATAGTCATACTGGAGGGGTCCAAGTCTATTGCTTTCATACCCAATCTCGCCAGAATTTTTAGCGGGCACACATTGATGGACGAACCGTCATCCACCATTACAGATGAAGTTCTCTTGCCCCTCACCTCGGCCCTGATAAATAGAGGCCTGTTATGATTTCTCCCCTCCGCCGGGAGTTCATCCTCAGAAAAAGATATCTGCAAAGCTTCTTTCTGAACCGACCCAACAAACATTACAGGGTTGGCGTCTTCCGGTACCACAATCTTGCTCAAGGCCTCAACCATGGCCTGCCTATGCTCTCGAGATGCACATAACAGTTCCCAGATACTCACTTATGCTCTAGTCTTCCTCAATTGCCTCAGCACTACATCCCCCTCAGTATTTTCTGCAGTCTCAACCACTTCTCTACCATCTGTCAAAACTTCCTTACCCTTTTCCGCCATATCATTGTAGAAACGACCACTGCGCGTCATTTCCTTTACTTCTTCCTCATCACTGCTAGAGAAATCAAGCCAAAAGATTTTCCCCTGCTCAACTCATCTTCACTAGTACTATCCCAGATTCCCAGGCAAAAGGCTTGAGGGTGAAAGGATTTCAGGACAAGGTCTTCTGGGAGGCCAGAATTGATCATATAGGCTGGTGGTGGTACGGTACAGTAGTTGGGTAAGGGGTTTCTGTGTGTGTCAGGCTGTTCTGTTTCTGGGTCAGGTATTTTCTTGAGTCTATCAGGTCTTAGATTTTATGGCGGAGTCGGGCGCAGTTGTCGGTGTCATGGCCCTTTTGTTGGTGAAAGTGACAGTAAAGGCTTAGGTTATAATGTGATGGTAGGGGATTGGGTAATGGTTTGGCTTCTAAGGGTTTTAAGAGCCATTGCCTCTTCAATTTCTCTAGCACCTTGGACAGGGGCCTTCCCAAGTTGGAAAACAATCGGTTCCGGATAGCGGCAATCTCAGCAGAAACGGGCTTTGCTCCCGATGTTCCCCCAATGGGCCTCATGTTCAGACCATAGAATTTTCTATTTTCCGCCTCTTCATCTTCAATGTCCATGACAGTCTCCCTCAACTGCCGAAAGTCTGTAATCATGGAGGTCATCCTCCTCAACTTGCTGTAAATGGAGGGCCTGGTGCCCTTGATAATCATTTTAATCTGGTCCTTCTCTGAGGGCCTAGTCTGCATTTTCAATAACTGACCCCTCCACCGGTCCACATACTCTTTAAAACTCTCCTCCACTTTCTGCTTAACATTCTCCAGATCACGGAGTGACAGATCGATCTCTAAGTTAGTGACATACTATTTCAGGAAAGCATCGGCCAACTCCCTCCAATCTTCCTTCACTTTATTCTCCAAACTGTGGTACCATACCATGGGAGCTCCTTCAAGCGACATTCCAAACATTTTCTGCACTTGGCGCTGAGATAAGCCAACTGAACTCATGACTGATACAAACTGTCGGAGATGCACCCTTGGATCCCCATTCCCGTTAAACTTAGCCATATCAGACATCTTGAACTGTGCCGGCAACTGTTCCTCGAAAGTTAGTGTGTCATAATCCAGCAAATCCTCATTTTTACCCCTCATCTTGCGGGTAACCGACTCAACCTGATCCCGAAGTTTCTGTAACTCTGCCTGAGACCCAGATAATCTACCTGCTGCATACTCTGCCATATCATCATCAAAAGTGGGGATATCATCCCCCAACCCATTCGGAGGCTCCTCATGCCTCACATTCTCAGAAATTCCCCCAGCACGGGGCACAACCATACCAGCCACAGCAGTAGTCAAAGCTTGCAACTGTTCTGTGACCTTGGCGAGACTGTTCTCTAACTGATCCATTCGGGATACCTCATTACCAGAGTCACTCATGACTGTTATTGTTCTTTTAATGAGCTTTGTTCCTTCTCTAACCCAAACGGTATCTATGATGTCTTTTTGAGACATAGAGGGTGTTAACATGATATATGTATGCGTGAGGTGCATGAGATGCAGGTAACATATATAACATACTAAATTAAAACTAAAATTTTCAAACAAATCGGACTGTTATCATTTTAGAAGCTTTCGGGCTAATTGTTATAGGAGTGAACTCATCTCAGTTTAAATGGCCCAGCGAGTTCATATCTCATGACAAAGAGCCCGACTAAATCCAAATGGTAACGTTCCGAACACAAGCACAAAGTGGCCCATCAACACTTAGAAGCCTTTGGCCCAACCGTCATAAAATACGTTCTTGTCCCAGTTTAATGGCCCAACAAGCCCATATCTCATGACAAATGGTCCAAATGGATCCAAACGACGATGTTCTCACACACAAGCATAAAAGATAATGCAAACATAAAGTAATAATTTCTACGGAATGGCCCATCACATTTCAGAAGCTTTGGGTCCAATGGTCATAAGGTACGAACTCGCCCCAGTTTAAATGGCCCAGCAAGTCCGCATTTCTGACAATGGTCCAACTGCATCCAAATGAGGATGGTCCACTAGCACATACTCAAGGAAATAATTGTTACTTTAACCATGCAAACCCGGTCTATGGGTGGGTTCGTAGGAGTATAGACAAAGGCTCTCACCGGCGAAGGATGGCCCACAACTAGGTCTCCCCACTAAAGGGTTCGAGCGACCAAGTGAGCGCACCCTTTTTTATACACTAAGGTACGTGCCAATGAGCTATGTGTGTGACGGACTGTCAAATGGATTTCCCGTTGTAGATTCCCTAGAGGGAAGGTGGATCGAGGATCACTTAAATACCCAAGCCTCTTAGGCTCTTATCGCTTGGTGTCAGGAATAAACAATGAGTCCTCCAAATTAGTCCATCACAATAGGCTACGGGTAGATGGCTATATAGGTGCCTTCACAGCTTTTCCTTCTAGAAAGGTAGTGAATGAAGGAAGACACACCAACCATTACCTAGCCTTAAAATGCCTTTGATTAAACCCCATTTTATCCATTATAGACACGGTCAATTAAAACATAAATCCAAACATTACAAGACAATATTCGGGGCCGATTCTCTATCCCCAGTGGAGTCGCCAGACTGTGGGACACAGAAACTGGGCGACGCATGCTTGTCCCGGGCTCGCGGCCCGGTCGGGAGTACGGAGTAGCCACGGGGGACTAAACCGGAGAATAATGGAGTCGCCACCCGGTGTGAACCGGGAAAATGAGATTTAAGGCCGCACTCACCCCCTTGCAAGGGAAGACCTCAAACCGTTGGTTCGGAATGGTCCCTTACTCATGCCACTTGTAATGAAAGGATTTATGTAATAATTTAATCAGGCTTAAGTAGCACTTATTTCCAAGAGTATCATGCTTCTAAATTCACATGTACAAAATAAAACTTACACATATATTTCACATCTAAGATTGCATGCTTGGAAGTACATCAAAGGAATGACAAACATACAACTTCATTGGCATATTATATTCAAGAAAACACAAGCACACATACTAACCACACAAGCACACATGTGAGCACCTTCTCAAGTGGTACGTAGAATTATATCCCAAGTACAGACCGTACTACCGTCCATTCGGAATCGGCTACGGAATTTATGTCTGGGTTTCCATCCGATATACCACAAGAAATAATTCTCAAATTTTATCATGACATAGGTATATTAATTGTAATACATTAAACACATTGTATTCATACATGTGGGGATAGCTACTAGGAAAACTATGTATGAAATATGATGAAAATGACTCAGTTCAGTGGGTGCGCGTTCGCGTAGCATTTGAAAATGCATTCGAACGGTAAACAGAAAGTTCGCGTTCGTGTAGCGTTCGAGAACGCGTTCGAATGGAACCAGACCTGATGCATGATAAGACTAAGAAAGTGCGTGTGCGTTCGCGTAGCGTTCGAGAACGCGTTTGAACGGAACCAGACCTGATGCATGATGAGACTAAGAAAGTGCGTGTGCGTTCGCGTAGTTCGAGAACGAGTTCGAATTTTAAACAGAAGGTTCGCGTTCGTGTAGCATTCAAGAACGCGTTCAAATGGAACCAGACTTGATTCATGCAACACAAAGAATAAAGACAACAATGTCAAGTTTAGTATGTCCGATTAAACGTATCTTGCATTCAACCGAACACACATCAACCGGCGCGGCAAAGCATCGTGGTAAAGGGCTTTAACCCCTCCCCATAGGGGATCTTTCATTGCACTTACTAAGCCCATGCGCTCGATTGAATCACGCATGCAAAGAATTAAAAAACAATAATATCAGACTTAGTATGCCCGATTGAACGTATCTTGCATTCAACCGAACACACATCAATCGGCGCGGCAAAGCATCGTGGTAAAGGGCTTTAACCCCTCCCCGTATGGGATCTTTCATTGCACTTACTAAGCCCATGCGCTCGATTGAATCATGCATACAAAGAATTAAAAGCAATAATATCAAACTTAGTATGCCGATTGAACGTATCTTGCATTCAACCGAACACACATCAACCGGCGCGGCAAAGCATCGTGGTAAAGGGCTTTAACCCCTCCCCGTAGAGGATCTTTCATTCCACTTACTAAGCCCATGCGCTCGATTGAATCATGCATAAATAAGCAAAATGCAGAATTCAAGTGACGAAAAACTAAATAAACCAAAGCAACACAAAATAAAAGAGGGTGCCGTTTACTCAAGTGGTACATGGAGTTGTATCCTGAGTACAGATCATACTACCGTCCATTCGGAATCGGCTATGAAATTTATGTCCGGGTTTCCATCCGATATACCGCGAGAGTTGACACATCTCTCATTTTATTCCAAAGCCACAACATACAACATCTCATAATTCATGCATATTTATCTACTCAAGGGCCACAACATGCATTTCAACATGACAATCATGCAAGCAATACTCAAAGATAATACAATAAAACAAAAAACAAAAAAAACGAGTGTGAAAAATACCCTCAGGTCTAACCTTTTTGCCAACTTTCGGGCTTGCGTTTCACGGACGTCGGAAAGGGTACAGCTCCTCAACTTCTCTGGTTCACTAGTTTAGCATCCTAGCTCACTATTTTGCTGTTTTGCTTGTCGTTTGGTCTCCGTTCTGCTGCTGTTCGGTCTCTGTTCTGCTGCTGTTCGGTCTCCGTTCTGATGCTGTTCGGTCTGCTTTGCTACTCACTGTTCAGGTCACCTGTTTTGACGTTTCAACGAACTGTTCGAGTTTTTTCGTGGTTTTTTTTTTAGTGTAGTTTTTGTGTGGTTATTTCAAGGATTATAAGTGCAGTTTATGTACTGTTAAGGGATTTTATGGACTATTTTGGAGTGGTTTGGTTGGGCGCTGTCCAGGCGTGTTTCAAGGGCTGTTTATGGTGTGTTTGGGCTGCTGTTTGGAGGTATTTTCGGTGGTGGAGGGCTGCGTATGGGGGAGATTTTCGGTGATTGGTAGAGGTTTAGGGGGTGCTGTTTTCGGTTATGGAGTGGAGTAGATGAAAGGAATTGTTTGTGTTCTTCCTGTTGCTATAGTCGTGAGTGGCTAAGGCTCTTTGTGTTGTGATTTTTGTGTGAGTTATCTGTATGAGCTAGAGGATGCATGTCCGTTATGAGGTTGTTTATATAGAGAAGGGCTAGGGTTCCACCTTGTCTCACAAGGAAGGGATTTTGGCATTAAAATGAGGATTTGATTTGGTATTCAACAAGGAAAGGATTAGATTGATGGGGTGACAAATCTTGGCTAGATTAGGAATGCAAAATATTTAATTTGTTATGATTGATTTTAATTAGGCATGACATCTTTTTAATTTAGTATGTGATTTTGTTAGTTAGGAAGTTAATATATTTGATTTATCTTTATTAGGTATGATTATATTTTATTTAATTGGTAAATGGTTTAAATATTTTATTTAATTCAATGTTTAATTTAATTAAATTGGGATGTGTTTTATGGGCTTTGGGGGGCTAATTGGGCTGGGGTGCGAGGCTAGCAGCAAAACCAGAAACACTGACGCCGTTCGAATGCCAATTCGAACGCTACACGAACGTCCGCAATCTGCCTGACGTTCGAATGAAGTAACGAACGCAGCACTAACGAAGACAGTGAACTTGTGAAATGAACTTGATGACGTACTTATTCTGAATTTCCCCTTCCGACCTTCATTTCCCGCAATATCCTTAGCTAAAAAGGTAGTGCCTCCAACTGAGACTCATCATCGGGTTTCACATGCAAAAATGCAATGCCTACAGCTATCACCCAGAAGATCAGGAGAAAACCACTTTTACATGTCTGTATGGTACTTTTGCTTTCCGTAATATGCCATTTGGATTATGTAATTCCCCTGCCACATTTCTGCGTTGCATGATGGTCATCTTCTCAGACATGCTGGTGCATAGTATGTAGGTGTTACAAAGGTGCGAAGATACAAACCTGGTACTCAATTGGGAGAAATGTCATTTCATAGTACAAGAAGGCATTGTTCTTGGATACCAGATCTCACAAAAAGAAATCGAGGTAGACAAAGCAAATATTGAAACAATTAAAAAACTACCTCCACCAACATCTGTCAAAGGGATTCGGAGCTTTCTCGGACATGCAGGTTTTTACATGAGATTTATCAAAGACTTTTCCAAGATTGCTAAACCTCTGTGCAATCTTCTGGAGAAGGATGTGCCTTTCAACTTTACCAAAGAATGTCATGAAGCTTTTGAAATCTTAAAACAGAAGATGATTTATGCCTCCATCATAGTAGCACCAGACTGGACCCTTCTATTTGAGGTGATGTGCGATGCTAGTGATTTTGCTGTAGGTGCATTTTTGGGACAACGAAAAGCAAAGATTTTCCACACCATTTACTACTCCAGCAGAACTCTGAACGAAGCTCAACTTAACTACACAACCACTGGAAAGGAGTTGCTCGCAGTTGTGTACGCTTTTGAAAAATTCCGCTCCTATCTGCTGGGTCCCAAAGTGGTGGTCTACACAGATCATTCAGCAATCAAATACTTGATCACGAAGAAAGATGCCAAACCCAGATTGATCCGTTGGATACTTCTTCTGTAAGAATTTGACGTGGAGATCAGAGACAGGAAATAGACAGAAAACCAGGTGGCAGATCATTTGTCGAGGCTCGAGAATGGAGAAGCAGCTGGCAAAGACTAACAATCAAAGAAAATTTTCCAGATGAATAGCTGTTTGCCATGAAACAGCAGGATGTCTCTTGGTATGCTGACTTTGTCAACTACATAGTTTCGGTAATATAGCCGTTGGAATGGACAACTCAGCAATGAAAGAAGTTCTTCAAAGAAGTCGAGCACTATGTCTGGGATGAGCTGTACCTGTTCAAATACTGCGCTGATCAATTACTGAGGCGTTGTGTTCTACAGGAAGAAGTCAACAGTGTTTTGCAGCACTGTCATTCATCACCATATGGCAGACACTTCAGCGAGAATAAAACTGCAGCAAAAGTCCTACGATCAGGTTTGTTCTGGCCTACTCTTTTTAAAGATGCTTACTTATTTGCTCTTCAATGTGATAGGTGCCAGAGAACGGAGAATATTTCGAGGAGAAATGAAGGACCATTGCAAAACATTCTAAAAGTGGAGATATTCGATGTGTGGGGTATAGATTTTATGGGACCCTTTGTTCCATCATTCGGAAACTTGTACATCTTGGTTGCTGTAGACTACGTCTCTAAATGGGTCAAAGAAATTACATTGCCATCCAATGATTCAAAAGTTGTGATCAAATTCCTGAAAAAGAACATTTTCACTCGGTTCGGAACACCTCGGGCAATTATCAGTGATGGTGGCTCACATTTATGCAACAGATACTTTGATGCACTCATATCCAAATATGGAGTTACTCACAAGGTTGCCACTGCTTATCATCCACAGTCAAATGGACAGGTTGAAGTTTCAAATAGGGAAATCAAAAGAATCCTAGAAAGAACTGTTGGATCAACAAGAAGGGAATGGTCAACAAAACTGGATGATGCATTATGGGCCTATCGGACAGCTTACAAGACACCCATTGGTATGTCCCCATATCGATTGGTGTTTGGGAAAGCATGTCATCTGCCAGTTAAGCTTGAACACAAGGCGTACTGGGCACTGAAGAAGTTGAATCTTGATCCACAAGCTGCAGAAGAGAAAAGACTTCACCAACTCAACGAATTGGAGGAATTTTGCTTACAAGCTTATGAGAATGCCAGATTGTACAAAGAAAAGACCAAGAAATGGCATGATCGAAAAATAGTGCACAGACAGTTGGAACCAATGCAGCAAGTGTTGTTATACAACTCAAGGTTGAAACTTTTCCTTGGAAAGTTGAAATCAAGGTGGTCAGGTCCTTTTGTGATCACTCAGGTTTTTCCATATGGAGCTATTGAGTTATTGGATCCCAACACTAACGAAACATTCAAGGTTAACAGTCAACGTTTCAAGCACTACTGGGGAGAATCATTTGAGCGACAAAAAGTAAGTGTCACACTTTCAGATCCAGCCTAACGTTCGAGAAGTCACGCCTAGCTGACGACGTTAAACTTAGTGCTCGCAGAGAGGCAACCCATGCAATTTGTGTATATATTGTGATTTGGTGTGATTTCATTTTATGTGTTTAGTTTTCGCAGGTTAATTCATTTCAGGATGGAAGAAGTTCTCGGAAATCTTCACAAGCAATTTCCTTCTCTCCCTCAAAAATCTCTTATGAAAGTCTACAAAGCTCGCTTGGAACGGATGGGGTTACTGATGATCAAAGGTATTCCTACTGATATTTATTGGATTATTGAAGCACGGGTCCGATTGGAAGATGAGTCTTCTGATTCTCTTATTTCACATCTGCCTGGTTTTGGAAGAAGCACCTATGCAAAGAAACGTATATCTAAGCAAATGGGTGTTTGTTAAAAATGTGCACGCTGGAATTGCAATACTCGTTGTCGTTCTTTAAGAATGGTGTCTGATAATCGCGAAGACAAAATTAAATTCATTAAGGATGGCTTGAGTAAGGAGTCTTTAGATGATATATCTTCAACTCTTGAGACGCATCCCAGTGCATATGTTCATATAGCCATTCGCAAATTACATACATAATTCCAAAAAGAAAGACAACAGTTAAGTCTTGGGAATCTGACTCAAAAAGACCATGTTTGCCAATTTATAAGAAAATTGGATGGGAAGCTTGTCCCTGACGCATAGACGTTAATCAAGCCGCTACATTTCTTGTACATATTATATCTCTTTGTCTTTTCCTAATAATTGTGATTTGTTTTGTTGTTTTCTTTTATTTTCTCCGACAGGATCCAGACCCTTTTTACTATCACGATTTATTTTACTGTTAACTAATAATTGTCATTTGGCAGGTACTAGTGCTATTATTTTACTCACCATTTTCAGGTGTTATAAATTCAACTCATCATTGCACTTTTGAAGACATCCAGAGTAAAACATGGAAGCCACTTCAAGGACACGAGTTGAGAACATCTGTGTGTTTTACGATACTAGTGTTAGTGTTAAGCCACAATATGTAGAAGCAACACAGGAATTGGGTCGAGTCTTAGCTGCAAGGAATATGCACTTAGTATATGGCAGAGGCAATCTTGGACTTATGGGGATCGTTTCAAAAGCTGTACATGAGGGAGGCAGTCACGTTTTGGGAATCATCCCAAAACCATTGGCAGAAGCAAATCTTATTGGACCATCAAACGGAGAGGAACTGATCGTGCCAGGTATGTCTGAACGATTGGTAGAAATGATTAATTGTGCTGATGCTTTTATTGTTTTGCCAGGTGGCTTGGGTACATTGGAGGAAATTTTTACAGTTGTAGACACTTGCATTTTTTGCATGAAAGCCCAATGATGAGCCTCGTATGGAGGCACTACCCGATAAGTTGCGGAAGTCACGGGAAACAGACGTCGGAAGGAAAAATTTAAAAATAAATACATCAACAAATTTTAACTCGCTAGTTGGCATCGGGTTCGCCCGATTAATCTCTGTTTTAAAATATTAAGCCTCGGCCCAAAACCCCCGCACCCATTCAAAGCCCATTTCGCCCAAGCCCAATCTAAAAATAATTAAAATATTTAAAACACATGTCAAATTAAATTAAATCTAATTAAATCCAATCAAATCCAATTAAAATCAAAACAAATGTCATTCCTAAATTAAATAAATCACTCACTAAATTAAAGATATTCCCCACCAAAATTACATAATATTCTTTCCATAAATAACTTAATTAAACACATCTCTTATTTACATGATTTGTTTCCTTTTGAAAATCCATGCACAACCCTAACCCTAGCCAATTCTTATATAAAGAAAACACAAAAACCCTAAGGTCCATTGGCTTTTCACACTCGACAACTCTCGGTTCCCTCTCTCCTCTCTCCCTCAACGACTTCACAATCCTGCCAAACCCCAAACACGTTGACGAGAAAACCCTAACCCTCACAGCCACAAAACAACTCACATGGATCCACGAAGAACCCCAAAGTCACAAACTTAAACACTGCTCCTTAACCCTTCCGCAGCCTTCCCTCAATAACCTCACACTCGACATGTCTCCATAACCTCAAAAGCCACAGCCCTTCATCACCACAAACGAGCCATCACACTCCACTAGAAAACAACAAACCTAATCTCCCTCGACTGAACCAAAAACCCTTCACGCAACCCTTCCTCTCATATTCAACACTCAAGACACTCTCTCTCTCTCACTGGCTTCCCTCTCGCCACAAAAACCCTAAAAGACTTAGCTTTTTCTCATTATTAATGTAGCAACCCTTCCAGTCCACAAACCCATAAGCCACGTATGCCCCATCTTCACAAACCGCACACCAGCCCACTCATCACTGACCAAGACCCCATTCATACAATACCTAAACACTTCTCTCTCTCTCACTAAACACATGCACATGGCTACCTCCCTCATGTAACTAACACACATCTTACACGTAAAAGCCCTAAGACACTCGGCAAACACTAGGATACACCTCACGCCATTCACAAAAAACAAACCCTAGACAGCACTCGGCCCTCCCACTCAAACTCTCAACTACGTGAGCCAACAAACTACACACCACATGGAAATAATAAACTATCACCGGCCCACTCATAAAACAACACCCCCATTTATCGAATGAATAAACAATAAACAACCCTCCACACGTGAGCCAACAAACTACACACCAAAAACAGTCCAAAAAAGTCCCCGAAACAACCCCAAAATAGCAGCAAAATAATCCCAATAGTGAACAAACATACTCCAAAACAAGCCCCAAAAATCCCAAAACAGTCCCAAAAATAGCCCCGAAACAGTGACCAGAAAACAGCATCAAAACAATCCAAAAACAGCAAAGAAGACGGAGAAAATAGTGAAACAGCGAAGGAAAAAACTGAACCAGAAAACTAGAAAAGTTACGGAGCATTAACCCTTCCGGGGACGTCCCAACACACTCCTGAGAAGTAACTTAAAAGGTAAGACCTGAAGGCACTTTTTGTTATATTTTTATTTTGTCGTCCCATACACGGCATGTTTGGTTGGACGTGGAATACGTCCAACCGGGCATGCGAAGTCCTACATTAAAAATGGCCAAACCGTTGGTCACATCTCTTTACTATTCCACATTTATTTTCAGTCATTTATTTTCCTTTAATATTTCGAACTTAGCTTACCATTTATCGTTTCTGTTATTTATTGTTGTTTCATCACATGCATTATCATATTCTATGCATACATTGAGTTGATGATTGCGTGCTATCTCTTGCGGTATATCGGATGTTGACCGGCGTAAACACACGCGTATAACGCAAGCGCACGTATCGTTCAAGTAGTATAAAAAGTATCGATCCCACGAGGACTTAATACCTAAGCTATTAATTTTATGAGGTTAAATGATTACTAGTATCTAACAGGTTGTTTGATAGATTTGAAAAGGTAACGATTCTAAATTTAAAAATAAGTAAATAAAATTGTTCGAAAGTAGGTTTAAGAAAGTTCACTATTAAAAACTATCTAGGGTTGTGATTTATTCCAATATCATTTTAAAGATGAAGTGGTTATCTTATAGTTGGATAAAATATTGATTTATTAACCTGGAACACTAAATTATGTAAAAGCCTCTTCCGATGGTCAACTACAAATATCCAGTATAACCCAATTGAACCATATGTCTATGTCAACCAAATTACCTGGATTCATTAAGATTAAGTTCCAATTATGGCTACCCCCCCCGCTCGACAGGTATATTCCTATTCTGTAAGGAAATCTAATATATTAAAGGGTTATCTATCCTCAAGGAAGATCGTGGGCTATTGAGTCTAAGGTCTTAAACTTAAATCCCTATGTCTAGTTCATTTTAAGTTTACCAGTTCAATTTTATTAATGGCCAGTTAATAAAAAGCGTTAAGATTAAGACTCAATAAATAAACTTTTATATTATCCAAACTATAATTTAACCCCTTATAAACGGTGATATTGGATTTCATCACAACCCCAGATAACTGGCTTAGTTACGACACATATTTACGGGTAGTAAAAATTTAAATAAAATAAAAGACATAAAGTAAATTCTGAAAATTAAATACTGAAAAGTAAATTGCTGAAAAGTAAAAAAAAGTAAAATAAAAGTAAAAGTAAAAAGTAAAAAGTAAAAAAAAATAAAAGTAAATTACTGAAAGTAAATTGCTGAAAAGTAAATTACTGAAATTAAAAATAAAAGTAAAAGTACAATAAAAGAAAATGCTGGGGTTAGAGGATCAACTTTTATTACTACTATTTTAGATATCTCCCTTAATATAATATATTAACTTTGCGTGATAATTACCAACCAGCCATATAGGCGGTATCCTGATTAAGTCAAATTAATAATTAATTACCAACCGACCAACCAAGCGGTATCCATACTTAGTCAGGTTAAAACCAATTTATAATTAATATCCAACCGGCCAATATAGCGGTATCCTCATTAAGTCAGATTTTAAATAGTTTATATTTTATATTTAAGGGAGATTAATCTAGATAGCAATAATAAAAGCTTTACCTTTTACCCCAGCAAAGGGGAGTTACCTCCTCATTGCTTGAAAAATAAAAACTGCAAAAGTAAAGAAAGAAAAGGTTTGTGCGTAAAAGTAAATTGCGGAAAGTAAAAACTGAAAAGTAAAGAAAAGAAAGTGCGCCATTTCAAGTTTCCAATCTCCAAAATTAATATATCAAGTCCAACAATTCCCTTATTTGACCCATACTTCGTCCTAAATGATTTCATTGAGACCCGATATTATTTTATCTGCAAAAATAAAACTAAACATATCAAAACGTTCATCAAACCCGAGAAACTAAACAAAATATTAAGTTAAAGGGGCGGTAAATATTGATATATTTTCCGCTCATCACACCCCCAAACCTAACATTTTGCTAGTTCTCGAGCAAATCAACAAAATAAAATACAAGAAACAATTAAAATTAAACTAAGCCACTTTCGTAGAGATCACGGTTGCATTTAGCATATGCAACAAGCCTTTAAACCCCTAGGTGTCCCTAGTGGACGAGTTGTAGTCTCGTGAGGGTTTACAACAATGATACCCACAAACATTTTACAAAAGTAAAAAGGTAGTAAAACTAATGCACACAAAAGCAAAAAGACAAGAGAAAAGAGAATAAAGATGTTAGTGACTAATCAGGTGAAACTTCTACTCCAAGTTACTAGTTGTTTTGTTTTATTTCTAAATTACTGAATAAGAATAAATTCTCCGATTATTTTTACCATTCTTCATATACATAGCCAACAAAATATTAAACAACTTATTTTTGCCCACAACAGTCATAAGTGCAGTTGATAAGAGAGTAATATTTTTGTCCTAAAGTTCTATCAGATTTCACACACTTTTTTGTAGCAATGGAATAATTTTCTCATTTTTCTGATTTTTCTTTGATTTTTCTCTATTTTTTATTTATATACAATATCTTCCGTCTATGTAGCGAATGTTGGGTCGGTGGCTCCCAAACCAGTTGGCTTTAGGGCACCAGGTTTAAGACACCCCTACGGACTTAATTACTCAGACTTCAGATATATATATTTTTTTTGCAACATCCTTGATCCATGTAGCGAGCTTTAGGCCAGTGACTCCCAAACCAGTTGGCTTTAGGGCACTAGGTGTTAAAACACCCTTACAGACTTAATAACTCGGATCTCAGACGTTTTTTTTTTTTTTACTCCATTGCTTTTTGAGGTGTTTCCTCCAATTAAACTAGAGCACTGAATATTACAAACTTTTCAATTTTAGCTCATGTCCGTATGTTACTATATATGTTGATCATATCTGTCAACTGAGCATATGAAGATCCATTTTAGTCCGTTTTAATGAGAATTCACAATTAAATAATTCAAAATTAAATAAACAAAAATTAAATTGTTTCGAAAATAGGCTTGAGATACGTATTAGGAGTGGAAACTCCTTACTCAGCTATCTTTCACCAATTTCACCTTTTTAGTCAAAATAAAAACAAAAAACAAAAACACAAATATTTTTGTAATTTTTGAAATTTTTTTTTTTTATTTTTCAAAAAATTTGGACTAAAAATAAAATAACACACAAACAAAAATAAGGTACTGATCAACTAATTCCTCTCCCTCAAACCTAAATGAGACATTGTCCCCAATGTCTTAAACAGTAAAAGGAGAGTTAAGAAGGTCGTACCTGGTTAGCTGAAATTTACAGGAAATTAAAGGTTAAGATCCAGATTAATCCGACACCTCTTACCACGATCGTCCTCGGACCAATTTATCTTTGAAAGAATAGGGTCAACTTGTGGTTCATAGGCTATGAGTTGGTCTATTAGATCCGGAGCAGTTCTGGCAGTAAAGAGGAGTTCTTTCATAGGTTTTGACACGAACCCATTTCTCCGAGCATCATCAAGAAACACACAAAGAAAATCATAAAATTCATCAACATTATACAGTCCAATTGGTTTCTGGTGTATGTTTAGGTTCGCCCAAGATAGTACTATAAAAATTTCCTCCAATGTACCCAAGCCACCTGGCAAAGTAATAAAAGCATCAGCACGGTTAATCATTTCTACAAACGTTCAGACATACCTGGCACGATCAGTTCTTCTCCGTTTGATGGTTCAATAAGATTTGCCTCTGCCAAGGGTTTTGGGATGATTCCCAAAACGTGACTGCCTTCTTCCTGTACAGCCTTTGAAACGATCCCCATAAGTCCGAGATTGCCTCCGCCATATATTAAGTGCATATTCCTTGCAGCTAAGACTCGACCCAATTCCTGTGCTGCATCTACGTATTGTAGTTTAGTACCAACACTACTACCGCAAAACACACAGATGTTTTCAACTCGTCTTCTTGAAGTGGCTTCCATGTTTTACTCTGGATGTCTTCAAAAGTACAATGATGAGTTGAATTTATAATACCTGAAAAGGGTGAGTAAAATAATAGCACTAGTACTTGCCAAATGACAATTATTAGTTAAACAAATCGTGATAGTCAAAAAGGTCTGGATCCTGTCGGAGAAATAATACAAAACAAATTACAATTATTAGGAAAAGATAAAGAGATATAATATTTACAAGAAAATTAGCGGCTTGATCGACGTCTAGGCGTCAGGGACAAGCTTCCCATCCAATTTTCTTATAAATTGGCAAACATGGTCTTTTTGAGTCAGATTCCCGAGACTTAACTGTTGTCTTTCTTTTTGAAATTGTGTATGTAATTTGCGAAAGGCTATGTGACATATCCACTGGGATGCGTCTCAAGAGTTGAAGATATATCATCTAAAGACTCCTTACTCAAGCCATCCCTAATGAATTTAATTTTGTCTTCGCGATTATCAGACACCATTCCTAAAGAACGACAACGAGTATTGCAATTCCAGCGTGCACATTTATAACAAACACCCATTTGCTTAGCTCTATGTTTCTTTGCAGGTGCTTCTTCTTCTTCCAAAACCAGGCAGATGTGAAATAAAAGAGTCAGAAGACTCACCTGCCAATCGGACCCGTGCTTCAATAATCCAACGAATGTCAGTAGGAATACCTTTGATCATTAATAATCTCATTCGTTCCAAGCGAGCTTTGTATACTTTCATCAGAGATTTTTGAGGGACAAAGGAAATTGCTTGTGAAGATTTGCGAGAGCTTCTTCCATCTTGAAATGACTTAATCTCCAAAAAACTAAACACACAAAAATAAAACACACCAGATCACAATATATACACAAATTGCATGGGTTGCCTCCCTGCTAGCGCTAAGTTTAAAGTCGTCAGCCAGACTTGACTTCTTGAACGTTAAGCTGGATCTGAAAGTGTAACACTTTCTTTTGTCGCTCAAATGATTCTCCGCAGTAGTGCTTGACACGCTTGTTTTTAACCTTGAAAGTTTTGTTGGAGTCAGGATCATGTATCTCAACGGCTCTATCTGGTAAAACTTTGGTGATCACAAATGGACCTGACCACCGTGATTTTGGCTTCCATGGGAAGAATTTCACCCCTTGATTTGTTTAACAGTACCTTCTGCCCTGGTTCCAGTTGTATGCGCACTAACTTTTCATCATGTCTTTTCTTACCCTTTTCTTTGTACAATTTGGCATCCTCAAAAGGCTGATTGTGAAATTCCTCCAATTCGTTGAGCTGGTGGAACTTTTTCTCTTCTGTTGCTTGTAGAGCAAGAATTGGCTCTTTCAGTGCAAAAGATGCTTTATCTTTAGGCTCCACAGGCAATTGACATGTTTTAAGTTTGTAAGTAGAACTTTGCATTGCATTGGAGTTTTGAATGGTACTGTGTATCACATCAAGTTTGAAACATTCCTCCTTCTTTTCATCATTTGGGAAATTCATGGCCTTGAAAACATTGAATGTTACTTCTTGGTCTTGTACCCGCATGGTTAGTTCTCATTTTTTTATATCAATAATGGTTCGACCTATAGCCAAGAATGGTCTCCCGAGGATGATTGGCACGTCTGCGTCTTCCTCCATATCAAGGACAATAAAATCTGCTAGGAAAATGAATTTGTCAACCTTGACCAGCACATCGTCAACTACACCTCTCGGAAATACGAGCGTTCTATCAGCAAGTTGTAGTGAGACTGAAGTTGGCATTGTTTCTCCAATCTGTAATTTCCTGAAAATAGAAAAAGGCATCAAGTTAACACTAGCACCTAAATCATACAGAGCCTTGCCGAAGTCATGTTCTCCTATGGTGCAAGGAACAGTGAAACTGCCAGGATCTTTCAACTTTGGGGGAAGTTTCCTCTGAATGATAGCGCTGCATTCTTCTGATAATGCTACTGTCTCGTAATCTCCCAATCTCCGCTTTCGTGAAAGAATGTCTTTCATGAATTTGGCATAGTTGGGCATTTGTTCCAATGCTTCTGCAAATGGAATGTTGATATACAGTTTTTTAAAGATCTCCATGAAACGAGAAAACTGCTTGTCCAATTTGTTCTTTTGAAGACGTTGAGGAAAAGGTGGAGGTGGAATGATTTGTTCTTTTTCCTTTGCTTCTTTTTCCTTTGCCTCTTTTTCCTTTGCCTGTTTTTCCTCCATCTGTTGTTCAGCTTCTTTTGGAACTTCTTCTTGGGACATCTTGATTCCAACATCTTTGTTGATTTTAGTACCGCTTTTCAAAGTAATGGCTTGACATTGCTCCTTCCCTCGGTTCCTTGGATTGGGTTCTGTGTTGCTGGGAAGATTACCTGGTGGTATGTAACTCTGAGCATTGGCCAGTTGTCCGATTTGATTCTTCAGTGCTTTGATGGAAGCTGATTGGCTCTGAAAGATAGCATCGTACTTTTTTAACTGAGCCAGCACTTCTGTTATTCCTGGTTCATTTGCCTGCTTCTGGCCTTTGTTCTGTTGCTGGAATCCAGGTGGTGGATAGTTCCGCTGTTGGCCTGAATTGTTGCTCCATGAAAAATTAGGATGATTCCTCCACCCTGGGTTGTAGGTGTTGGAATAAGGATTGTTCCCCTGCCTGTTGAAATTGTTGACAAAATTCACCGTTTCTTCAAGTTGGTTCGACTCTGATGTTCCTCCATATGGTGAACTTGTGGATCCAGTGGTAAGAGTTTCCATGAATTTGCATATCTGATCTAGTTTGGTGTTGACTGCTGTATTGGCTCCACTTTCATAAATTCCTGCAATTCTTTGGATCATGCTCCTTTCTGTTGGCCACAAGGAATTGTTGTTGGCCATTTCTTCGATTAGTTCCCAGGCTTGATCTTCTCCTTTTTCCATTAAAGCTCCTCCAGCAGCAGCATCGATTGTGGTTCTCATTATTCCAGAAAGTCCATTATAGAATATTTGGACTTGAAGCCATTTTGGAATCTCATGGTGAGGACATTTCCGGAGTAAATCTTTGTACCTTTCCCAAGCTTCGTAGAGGGATTCTGAATCTTGTTGTACAAAGGATGTGATGTCATTCCTCAGTTTTCCAGTTCTGGCTGGTGGAAAGTACTTCGCAAGAAATTTGGTGGCTAAAGTGTTCCAAGTTGTGATGGAACCTGCTGGTAGTGAATGTAGCCAAGCTTTAGCTCTGTCCTTCAGGGAATATGGAAAAACTCGCAGTCTCATTGCTTCTTCAGCTTCTCGGTTGTAATTGAAAGTGCCGCAAACTTCCAGGAAGTTACTGATGTGGGCATTAGGATCTTCAGTTGCATTCCCCCCGAACTGAACTGACTACTGAATCATCTGAAAACATGTTTTGATGTCACCCGCATTTTCTGGTAAGGGAGGGAGTACAATGCAAGAAATGAGTATGTCAACCACCGTAATGGTTCTGTCTCGAATGGGAATTGGTGGTGCAACCTCCAAAGGTTCAGGTTCCATGTTGACTAAAGCTTCTTGGCCTTCTCGCCTTTCCCTTCTCAACTGTCTGATGGTTCTTTCAATTTCTGGGTCAAGCGGTCGTAGTTCAAAACTTCTGGTTCGTCTCATGAAGTTTCTGAAAACCTGAAACACAAGAAAACAAAAACAATAAGTAAAAAGAAATTAGATACAAGTAAAGGTATCTAACCCCTAAACTAATAGTAAAAGATAAATAAGTCCACGGCAACGGCGCCAAAAACTTGACCGGCGTAAACACACACGTATAACGCAAGCGCACGTATCGTTCAAGTAGTATAAAAAGTATCGATCCCACGAGGACTTAATACATAAGCTATTAATTTTATGAGGTCAAATGATTACTAGTATCTAACAGGTTGTTTGATAGATTTGAAAAGGTGACGATTCTAAATTTAAAAATAAGTAAATAAAATTGTTCGAAAGTAGGTTTAAGAAAGTTCACTATTAAAAACTATCTAGGGTTGTGATTTCTTCCAATATCATTTTAAAGATGAAGTGGTTATCTTATAGTTGGATAAAATATTGATTTATTAACCTGGAACACTAAATTATGTAAAAGCCTCTTCCGATGGTCAACTACAAATATCCAGTATAACCCAATTGAACCATATGTCTATGTCAACCAAATTACCTGGATTCATTAAGATTAAGTTCCAATTATGGCTACCCCCGCCCGACAGGTATATTCCTATCCTGTAAGGAAATCTATTAAAGGGTTATCTATCCTCAAGGAAGATCGTGGGCTATTGAGTCTAAGGTCTTAAACTTAAAATCCTATGTCTAGTTCATTTTAAGTTTACCAGTTCAATTTTATTAATGGCCAGTTAATAAAAAGCATTAAGATTAAGACTCAATAAATAAACCTTTATATTACCCAAACTATAATTTAACCCCTTATAACCGGTGATATTGGATTTCATCACAACCCCAGATAACTGGCTTAGTTACGACACATATTTACGGGTAGTAAAAATTTAAATAAAATAAAAGACATAAAGTAAATTCTGAAAATTAATTACTGAAAGTAAATTGCTGAAAAGTAAAAAAAAAGTAAAAAGTAAAAAGTAAAAAGTAAAAAAAAATAAAAGTAAATTACTGAAAGTAAATTGCTGAAAAGTAAATTACTGAAATTAAATAAAGTAAAAGTACAATAAAAGAAAATGCTGGGGTTAGAGGATCAACTTTTATTACTACTATTTTAGATATCTCCATTAATATAATATATTAACTTTGCGTGATAATTACCAACCAGCCATATAGGCGGTATCCTGATTAAATCAAATTAATATTTAATTACCAACCGACCAACCAGGCGGTATCCATACTTAGTCAGGTTAAAACCAATTTGTAATTAATTTCCAACCGGCCAATATAGCGGTATCCTCATTAAGTCATATTTTAAATAGTTTATATTTTATATTTAAGGGAGATTAATCTAGATAACAATAATAAAAGCTTTACCTTTTACCCCAGCAAAGGGGAGTTACCTCATCATTGCTTGAAAAATAAAAACTGCAAAAGTAAAGAAAGAAAAGGTTTGTGCGTAAAAGTAAATTGCGGAAAGTAAAAACTGAAAAGTAAAGAAAAGAAAGTGTGAAAGCGGAAATTAATTACTAGAAGCTGTAAATAAACAAACAAGATACAATCTTCTTATTTATTCATTAGGAATTTCAAAGAAGAAAGTATGAATTTTACAAATGAAATGGCTTGGTATTTATAGGCAAAATTTTGCCTATATCAAATCATCCATCAAATTCTCCACCAAATCCATTATTATTTTCTCCACTAATTACTCCACCAAATCCATAATTGTTCCACTAATTTCTTATCTTGTTTGGTTTTGATTTGATAATTTTTATTAATTATTTATTAATTTATATTTTGCTTTGAAAATGATTGATAATGACTTTAATAATTACACATCACACACTTCTGGGTGGTTCATCAATTTCGGTCATGCACTCTTCAGAATTCCAAAATATTTTCTCTTTCAAAGTTGTAGATCTTTGAGTCTTCTTTAATCTGGCACTTTAATCAGCTCAATCCGATATCTGAGTAAAAAGTTATGCCAAAAATACGACAGATGCGCAAAACTAGAATTCCCAAAACTGCATTTCGTCAAAACGCCATTTCAAGTTTCCAATCTCCAAAATTAATATATCAAGTCCAATAATTGCCCTTATTTGACCCATATTTCGTCCTAAATGATTTCATTGTGACCCGATATTATTTTATCTGCAAAATAAACTAAAACACATCAAAACGTTCATCAAACCCGAGAAACTAAACAAAATATTAAGTTAAAGGGGCGGTAAATATTGATATATTTTCCGCTCATCAGAAACCCAGACGTAAATTCCGTAGCTGAATCCGAATGGACGGTAGTGCGGTCTGTACTTGGGATACAACTCCACGTACCGCTTGAGAAACTTTCAAGCACGTGTTACATTTTGGTATTTAATTTTGTTCCACTATTTATTTGCGATATGTTGTTTCTTTATTCATGCATTGATAATTTAATGCGCATGGGCTAACTAGGGTGGATTAAAGGTCCTCTATTCGAGGAAAATGCCTAAAGGCTACCTTTACCACGATGTTTTGCCGCGCCTTTTATTATGTCATTTACCCTTTACATATCATTGCTTTATTTATGCATGCATTGCATTCTAGTGAGCATGGGCTAACTAGGGTGGATTAAAGGTCCTCTATTCGAGTGAAATGCCTAAAGACTACCTTTACCACTATGTTTTGCCGCGCCGGACGAAATACACTCGATTGAATGTGAAATATGTTCAATAAGGCATATGAGGTGCTACATTATGTATTTGTTTATCCATGCATGTGTTTGTGTCATTTCAGATGCCATTTTGGTGATCTCGTTCGAACGCATTTCTGAACGCTACACGAATGTATGTATTCTACCTCGGTCCATTCGAATGCATTTATGAACGCTACTCAAACACGTATGCATTTTTTTTTATCATGCATCAAGTCTTATCACGTTCGAATGCGTTTCCGAATGCTATATGAATGCGGACATTCTGTTTCATTTACGTTCAAACGCGTTTCAAAACACTACTTGAACGCGCACATATTCTGTTTTATCATGCATCAGGTCTTGTCCCATTCAAATATGTTTCTGAACGCTATACGAACGCGTACATTCTGTTTATTGTTCGAACGCGTTTACGAACGCTACACGAATGCACATACAGTGCATAGATTTCTTCTCGTCATATTTCATGCATGTTTGCTTCTTTGATCATTTATTTAGCACTACATGATTAATCATATCATTTCATTATTTACGCTTAGACAATTATCATCTATTTATATTTCCGCATTTATCTATTTAATATGTTTATGAATTGTGTGCTTGCCGTTATGTCGATTTACTTCTATGCATGCGAACTCAGATATATGTTGTATGTAAACTTAGATATAGGATATTCTTATGTATGTTGCGTAGACTTGGTTATATTTTTGCACAAATCCGTTCATTACAAATGGCATAAGCAAGGGACAATTCCGAACCCAACGGTTTGAGGTCTTCCCTCGCGAGGGGTGAGTGCGGCCTTAAATCATTTCCCAATTCACACTGGGTGGCGACTCCATTTTATTTCTTCGGTTTAGTTCCCTCGCAGGCTACTCTATAATCCTGACCGGGCCACGAGCCTGGAACAGCATCACCGATTTCTGTGTCCTACAGTCTAGCGACTCCACTGGGGATAGAGAATCGGCCCCGAAATAATGTCTTGTAATGTTTTGGATTTGTGCTTTTGTTAACCGTGTCTACTGTGGGTTTAAAGGGGTTTAATTAAAGGCATTATTAAAGCTAGGTAATGGTTTGGTGTCTTCCTCCATTCACTACCTTTCTATAGCTGAAGGGAAAAGTTGTGAAGGCACCTAGATAATCATTTACCCGAAGCTTACCGTGATGGACTAATTTGGAGGACCTATTGTTTATTCCTGTGACCAAGGCGATAAGAGCCTAAGAAGCTTGGGTATTTAAGTGAGTCCGCTCCACCCTCTATCTGGGGAATCTTCAATAAGAAATCCATTTGAAAGTCATTCATGTATCATCACTCGTTGGCACGTACCCTAGCGTATAAAAAAGGTGCGCTCACTTGGTCGCTCTAACCCTTGAGTGGGGAGACCTAGTTGTGAGCAATCTTTCGCCACCGGGAGCCTTTATCTACACTCTCATAAACCCACATGTGAACTGTAGTTGTATGACCAATTGAAACCATCCCTTTATGCTTGTGTTTGTGACCATCATCATTTGGATTCAGTTGGACTTCTTGTCGTGAGATGTGAACTTGTTGAGCCACTTAAACTGGGACGAGTTTGTGCCTTATAACAATTGGGCCAAAAGCTTCTAAAATGCCGATGGGCCACTTTGTGTTTGGGCCCCCTATCATTTGAAGTTGTTTAGCCACGTTATCGCAAAAGTGTAAACCTGTTGGGCCATTTGCAACTGGGACAAGTTTGCACCTCGCAATAATGTGATTGAATGCTTTAAAATGATAATGGGCCAACTTGTATGAAAACCTTGATGGGCTTAGAAGATCCAAATATGTCAGAAGCATGAGTGTGATATCTGTTTTGATAACCACTTGCATCTCATGTATCTCATGCAAACACGCATCATGTTAACTCATAGTTTCGACAGCCATCATAGATATCCGTTGGGTTAGAAAAGAAGAAAGGCTTGTTAAGAAACAGTTAGAAAATATGAGTGAGTCAGATAATGAGGTTTCCCGTCTGGATCAATTGGAGTCAGATAGGAAGCAATTACAAGTTTTGACCAATGCTGTGGCAAGTTTGACTGTACCTCATATAGCCAATAATAGGAAGTTCTTAAACCAGAATAGAAAGACCATCGACGGACCTTTAGGGACCAAGCCCACTCCTTCTGAGGTCGCCCCTATCAGAAACAAGAGATTCTCCAATTTCGGTAGACCATTGTCAGAGGTGTTTGAAGAACTAAAAAGGCAAGGACTAATAAATCTCTTAGAACCTAAACCACTTCCAAACCCTGTGCCCCGCTACCTTGACCTAAACCTATATTTTTACCTCCACCAGCAAAAAGGCCATGAAACTGACAAATGCACCCGCCTAAGGCATGAAATCCAAGACCTCATTGATGCCCATAAAATACCCGACCCAGAAAAAGAACAACCCAACACACACCGAAACCCTCCACCTACCCACATGATCAACTCCGGCCTACCCGACAGCCTTGTCCTCCAAACTCACAACCACCAAACTTCCCGCATCGGGATATGGGGAAACAATAGTAAAGATGAGATAGAGCAGAAGGGGGATTTCTGGGAAAACTTCTCTAACAGTGACAATGAGGAGGTTGCAAAAGGGGGAAGTAAATGGGAAAAAGAACTATTGTAGTTGTAGAATCTGATGTTTGAAGGGAGCAAGAAGACGGAAGAAGGCGAGGCTGCAAATTTCGGAGATGCTTACTTTCCTAATCTGATTCAATTTTAGTCATGTATTTATTAATAATAAAGACGTTGATTTTGCCTACTTGTTCGAGTCTTTTCCTCAATAGTTAAGCATGAGTCCGATGATGAAATTGTTTACTTTAGGGTGAAACCTTAGAAACGATAAATGCGAGAGGTACTCTCATCCGATATTTTGAGTAGTCGATCTCGACTAGACTCGCGAGCACATAATTATAGGATCTTAGCGGTGAAAGTCTGAGTAGTCGGCAAGGTGACTAGTTGAAGAGAATGCGGATCGATGAATGACCGTTTGCTTAGATGTCCATCTTGACTTACTCGTGTTACGATATGTGGTATGGTTGGAAACCAAAGAAAAGTCTCTCAAGAAGAAAATATAAACCACCTATAACCGATAAGCGTGAAGCTACCCATGGGCGAGTATTAGGACCACCATGAGGAGAAATGCTACCTTAAATGGTAGGTGTGTAAAAAAAAAACGAAGAAGAAGAGGTGAAAGAAAAGGAAAAGAAAATCATATCACATTGAGTATGGAGAAGTAATTACAGAGCATGATCAAGACATCTAGGTTGGTTTGACCCCTCGTTCCCATTCTTTGAAACAAAATCATTTAGTTGGCTTACCCAATGATCAAGCTGTAAAATAACCTTAGCACACACACACTTTGAGTCTGGGTCAGATCATTTATTCAAACAGTCGGATTTGAGTTACATCGAGTACTTTGAAGGTTCTCCGATTTCGACACTAGGCATCCTTTGAGGGCAATAATATGTATAACTGTTAAGACTATTTCGTAAAAGGAAATATAGTATGTTGATATGGAACGTCACATCAAATGATCTACTTTGGCCGAGTGCAAGCAATGAAGAACAAAAAGATAAACCGAGTCTGGGGGCGACCAGTCTACCACCTCACGAATAAGGGATATAATGGAATCTTGAGTCATGGGACCAAAGAAAGCTGAGCAATCACCAGAGTAGAACCGGCAGAAGGAAATTATAAGCAGACCCAAGGGGGCGACCAAAGACTTATATATGAAAAGGGCACCAAAGTGCACAAGGAAGGCCTAACCCATCGGAATAAGAAATACACCCATGCATACATGCATGCATATCACATACATGCAATTTTATTTTGTGTTCGCATGTTTTTAAGGAAAAAAGGAAAAAATGGCAAATACGAGCAAGTCAAGTAACGGTTCAAAAACGAACCATCTCTCACCAGTAACGGTTCAAAAATGAGCCATCTCTCATCAGTAACGGTTCGGAAATGGAACACAATCTCAACTCAGTAATGGTTCACAAATGGACCACCATCACATCAGCAACGGTTCGGAAATGAACCACCTATCAAGTAACAGTTCAGAAATGGACCACCTCACATCAATAACGGTTCGGAAATGGACCACAATCTCAACTCAGTAACGGTTCAGAAATGGACCACCATCACATTAGTAATGGTTCAGAAATGAACCACCTCACATCAGTAACGGTTCAGAAATGAACCATCATCTCACATTAGTAACGGTTCGGAAATGAACCATCATCTTACATAAACTCAGTTCGCAGCACCTCGCCACCATCAACTCGGTTTGAAGTATCTCAGAACAACAGGTAAGTCAGGCAACAGCTGGCGAGCCAGGTAAGTAAAAATGCATGCATGTCACACACTTCACAAGTCCCATCAAAGTGGGGGTGACTGTAGACACTTGCATTTTTTACATGAAAGCCCAATGATGAGCCTTGTATGGAGGCACTACCCGATAAGTTTAAGAAGTCGCGGGAAACAGATGTTGGAATGCAAAATTTAAAAATAAATACATCAACAAATTTTAACTCGCTAGTTGGCCTCGGGTTCACCCGATTAATCTCTGTTTTAAAATATTAAGCCTCGGCCTAAAACCTCCGCACTCATCCAAAGCCCATTTCGCCCAAGCCCAATCCAAAAATAATTAAAACATTTAAAACACATGTCAAATTAAATTAAATCCAATTAAATCCAATTAAAATCAAAACAAATCTCATTCTTAAATTAAATAAATCACTCACCAAATTAAAGATATTCCACACCAAAATTACACAATATTCTTTCCTTAAATAACTTAATTAAACACATCTCTTATTTACTTGATTTGTTTCCTTTTGAAAATCCATGCACAACCCTAACCCTAGCCCACTCTTATATAAAGAAAACACAAAAACCCTAAGGTCCATTAGCTTTTCACACTCGACAACTCTCGGTTCCCTCTCTCCTCTCTCTCTCAACGACTTCACAAACCTGCCAAACCACAAACACATTGACGAGAAAACCCTAATCCTCACAGCCACAAACAACTCACATGGATCCACGAAGAACCCCCAAGTCACAAACTTAAACACTGCTCGTTAACCCTTCACGCAGCCCTTCCATCAACAACCTCACACTCGGCACGTCTCCATAACCTCAAAAGCCACAGCCCTTCATCACCATAAACGAGCCATCACACTCCACTAGCAAACAACAAACCTAATCTCCCTCGATTGAACCAAAAACCATTCACGCAGCCCTTCCTCTATATTCAACACTCAAGACACACACTCTCTCTCACTGCCTTCCCTCTCACCATAAAAACCCTAAAAGACTTAGCTCCTTCTCATTATTCATGTAGCAACCCTTCCAGGCCACAAACCCATAAGTCACGCATCCCCCATCTTCACAAACTACACACCAGGCCACTCACCACTGACTGAGACCTCATTCATACAAAACCTAAACACTTCTCTATCTCTCACTGAACACACGCACATGGCTACCTCATTCACGTAACTCACACACAGCTTACACGTAAAAGCCCTAAGAAACTCAGCAAATACTAGGCTACACCTCACGCCATTCATAAAAAAAACCCTGGACAGCACTCGACCCTCCCACTTAAACCCTCAACTACGTGAGCCAACAAACTACACACCACACGGCAATAATAAACTATCACTAGCCCACTCACGAAACAACACCCCTCTCCATCGAATGAATAAACAACAAAATGCCCTCCACACATGAGCCAACAAACTACACACCAAAAACAGTCCAAAACAGTCCCCGAAACAACCACAAAATAACAGCAAAATAATCCCAAAAATAGTGAACAAACATACTCCAAAACAGTCCCAAAACTAACCCCGAAATAGTCCGAAAACAGCGAAGAAAGACGAAGAAAATAGAAAAAATAGTGAAACAGCGAATGAAAACACCGAACCAGAAAACCAAAAAAGTTACGGAGCATTTACCACGATGTTTTATCGCGCCGGATGAAGTACACTCGATTGAATGTGAAATATGTTCAATCGGGCATACGAGGTCCTATATTATGTATTTGTTTATCCATGCATGTGTTTGTGTCATTTCAGATGCCATTTTGGTGATCTCGTTCGAACGCATTTCCGAACGCTACACGAACGTATGCATTCTACCTCGGTCCGTTTGAACGCGTTTACGAATGCTACTCGAACACACATGCCTTTTGTTTTATCATGCATCAAGTCTTATCCCATTCGAATGCATTTCCGAACGCTATACGAATGTGGACATTCTATTTCATTTACGTTCGAACGCGTTTCGAAATGCTACTTGAACGCGCACGTATTCTGTTTTATCATGAATCAGGTCTTATCCGGTTCGAACGTGTTTCCGAACGATATATGAACGTGTGCATTCTGTTTACCGTTCGAACGCATTTATGAACGCTACACGAACGCACATACAATGCACAGATTTCTTCTCATCACATTTCATGAATGTTTGCTTCTTTGATAATTTCTTTAGCACTACATGATTAATCATATCATTTCATTATTTACGCTTAGACAATTATCATCTATTTATATTTCTGCATTTATCTATTTAATGTGTTTATGAATTGTGTGTTTGTCATTATGTCGATTTACTTCTATGCATGCGAAATCAGATATAGGTTGTATGCAAACTTAGATATATGATATTCTTATGTATGTATGTTGCGTAGACTTGGTTATATTATTGCACAAATCCGTTCATTACAAGTGGCATAAGTAATGGACCATTCTGAACCCAATGATTTGAGGTCTTCCATCGCGAAGAGTGAGTGCGGCCTTAAATCATTTCCCAGTTCACACTGGGTGGCGACTCCATTTTATTTCTCTGGTTTAGTTCCCCTGCGGGCTACTCCGTACTTCTGACCGGGCCGCGAGCCTGGAACAACGTCGTCGATTTCTGTGTCCTACAATAGTGTTATCTTGGGCAAACCTGAACATACACTAGAAACCGCTTGGACTGTACAACGTTGAAGGATTTTATGATTTTCTTTGTGTGTTTCTTGATGATGCCCGTAGAAATGGGTTCGTGTCAAAACCTTTAAAAAAACTCCTATTCACTGCCAGAACTGCTCCGGATCTAATTGACCAAATCTTAACCTATGAACCACAAATCGTGGTAAGAGGCGTCGGATTAATCTGGATCTTAACCTTTAACTTTTCGTGAAGAATTTCAATTAACCAGGTACTATCTTCTAAACTCTTCTTCTACTGTTTAAGACATTGGGGACAATGTCTCATTTAGGTTTGGGGGAGGGAATTAGTTTATCAGTATTTTGTTTTTAGTTGTGTGTTGTTTTTATTTTTAGTCCAAAATTTTTCGAAAAATACAATATTTTGCGTTTTTGTGTTTTAATTTTTGACTAGAAATGTTAAATTGGTAAGAGATAGTTGTGTAAGGAGTTCCCATTCTTGAGACGTATCTCAAACCTATTTCGGAACAAGTTAATTTTTGTTTATTTCCTTTTGAATTATTTAATTTGTAAATTCTCCATAAAATTGACTAAAATGGATTTTCATATGCTCAGTTGGCAGGTATTATCAACATGCATGGTAACATATGGACATAAGTTGTAATTGAAAAGTTTGTAATATTTAGTACTCTAGTTTAATTGGAGGAAGCATCTCAAAAAGTAATGGAGTAAAAAAAAAACAACGTCTGAGATCCGAGTTATTAAGTCCGTAGGGGTGTTTTAACACCTAGTGCCATAAAGCCAACTGGTTTGGGAGTCACTGGCCCAAAGCTCGCTACATGGATCAAGGATGTTGTAAAAATATATATATCTGAAGTCTGAGTAATTAAGTCCGTAGGGGTTTCTTAACACCTGGTGCCCTAAAGCCAACTGGTTTGGGAGCCACTGACCCAACACTCGCTACATAGATGGAAGATATTGTATATAAATAAAAAAAAAATCAATCAAAAATCAAAGAAAAAATCAGAAAAATCAGAAAAATTATTCCATTGCTACAAAAGGGTGTGAATTCTGATAAAACTTTAGGACAAAAATATTACTCTCTTATCAACTGCACTTGTAACTGTTGTGGGCAAAAATGAGTTGTTTAATATTTTGTTGGCTGTGTATATGGAAAATGGTAAATATAACCGGAGAATTTACTTATTCGGTAATTTAGAAAGAAAGAAAACAACTAGTGACTTGGAGTAGAAGTTTCACCTGATTAGTCACTAACTTCTTTATTCTCTTTACTCTTGTCTTTTTGCTTTTGTGTGCATTAGTTTCACTACCTTTTTACTTTTGTAAAATGTTTATGGGTATCATTGCTGTAAACCCTCACGAGACTACAACTCGTCCACTATGGACACCTAGGGGTTTAAAGGCTTGTTGCATACGCTAAATACAACCGTGATCCCTACGAAAGTGGCTTAGTTAAATTTTATTTTAAAGATGTTTATATTATTTTATTCTGTGTTTTGCTCGAGGACTAGCAAAATGTTAGGTTTTGGGGTGTGATGAGTGGTAAGTATATCAGTATTTCCCACTCATTTAACTTAATATTTTGTATAGTTTCTTGAGTTTTGTGAATATTTTGATGTGTTTTATGTTATTTTGTAGATAAATAAAGTTTCAGGACTCTTTGGAGGTGATTTGGGGCCAAAATAGTGAAAAACGGACAAAATGGAATTTTCATAATTTTGCGCCTAACAACGCCTAACATGCGCCGCTCCATGCTAACGTGCGCCGGGTCCACATGTCATAATCTAAGAAGTTTGACTTTGCTAACGTGTACCGTACCACGTGTCACCATCACTACCGATCTGCTGACATGCGCCGTGCCACGTGTCATCATCCTACGGTGCCGACAATCTCCATCGCCACGTGTCTCCACGTGTCATTCCACGTGTCAGCCACGTGTCATTCCACGTGTCAGCCACGTCATCGTCCACATTAGCAGTTGACCGAGTCAACGTGCCATGTCACCGCCACGTCATCATCAGCTAATCACGAAGGGCCACGTGTCACAATCCTACGGTGCCGACAATCACTTTCGCCATGTCAGCGCCACGTCAGCATAATCATTGAGTTGCCAGCCGCCTTGCCACGTGTCACCTTATCACCTTATCCATAATGCCACATGGCAGATAAGAATCTGAAGCTGACACATCGCTCTTCGTGACGCGAGAAGCCTACTAAGGCCTATAAATTCAGCTCGAGGTTTCAATTTTAGATGTATCTTCCTCTCTGAATTCTCTGATGTAAATAGGAATTTTCTATCTAGTTTATTTTAATTTCAGTTTTGTATTTAATTTTAATTACGTGCTGTAATAATAATAATTTACTTTCTTTACTTTTTCAGTTTTTACTATTCAACGTGAGGAGGTAACTTCCCCCTGCTAGGGTGAAAGGTAAAACTTTTATTACTGCTATTTAGATTAATCTCCCTTAAATATAATATATTCACTATTTAAATTTTGACTTAATGAGGATATCGCTATATTGGTCAGTTGGTAATTCATTTTAAACTGGTTTAAACCTGACTAAGCAAGGATACTGCCAGATTGGTCGGTTGGTAATTAAATATTCTTACCACCTATAAGGCAGGTTCATGGACAAATTTTGATACCGCCTTTAAGGCTGGTCGAACTTAATTTGACTTAATCAGGTTACCGCCTATATGGCTGGTTGGTAAAATCATCACAAGTTAATATATTATATTAAGGGAGATATTTAAATTAGTAGTGATAAAAGTGGATCATTTTACTCTAGCATTTTCTTTTATTGTAATTTTCTTTATTTACTTTCCAGCATTTTACTTTTTCAGTATTTTACTTTATGTCTTTTACTTTTAAGTTTTTACTAGCCCTAGTTATGTGTCGTAACTAAGTTGGTTATCTGGGGTTGTGATTAATTATAATATCACCGGTTTATAAGGGGTTATTTTATAGTTTGGGTAAATTTAAAGGTTTACTTATTAAGTCTTAAGCTTAATGCGTCTTGTTAATTGGCCACTAATAAGATTGATCTGGTAAATTTAAAATAAACTTGACAAAGGAATTTTAGGTTTCAGCCTTAGACTTAATAGCTCACGATCTTCCTTGAGGATAGATAACCCTTTAATAGATTTCCTTACAGGATAGACATATACCTGTCGGGCGGGGGTAGCCATAATTGGAACTTAAACTTAATGAATCCAGGTAATTTGGTTGACATAGACATATGGTTAAATTGGGTTAAACTGGGTATTTGCGTCTGACCATCGACAGAGGCTTTTGCATAATTTCGTGTTCCAGGTTAGTAAACCAATTTATTACACAAACATGAAATAATCACTTCATCTTTTAAATGATATTGGAAAATTCACAACCCTAGATAGTTTCCTAATATTGAATTTTCTTAAACCTACTTTCGTGCAATTTTATTTACTTGTTTTTAAATTTAAAATCATCATCATTTCAAATCAATCAATCAACCTGTTAGATACTAGTAATCATTTGACCTCATAAAATTAATAGATTAGGTATTAAGTCCTCGTGGGATCGATACTTTTTATACTACTTGAACGATACGTGCGCTTACGTTATACGCGTGTGATTACGCACCAGTCAGGTGTATGAGTTAACTTGAATGTCTAACTTGAACATGCATGTCCTGAATGTCTAAGATGGATAGGCATGAATTGCGCCTAACTACTTAAACTGGAATGCAGGTTAATTATCTGAACTGGTAATGGAGGGACCTAAAAACTGAACCAGACATGCATGGACTGATATGATAATTGGCCTGGAATGCACGATCCGATATGAATATCTAACTGAATGTATAAGTTACACTAAACTATCTGAACTACATATGCATAAGTTAATATGTTGGCTGCATGAACTGAAAACTGCATATAGGCCGTGATCATTAAACTAACACATGATATAACCAAACCACCCATACTCGTGGCAAAAGCTATCCCAATTCAGTGATGGCTTGGTTCTAATCTAACTCGTGCATGAATCATGAAATTTAGGATTGACTACATGAACCGCAACCTACGAACCTGAAACTATCATGAGCTAAAATGTTATATGCTAACATGAGTCTGAATGACCTAAATCAACATTCTATAAGAGCTAGACATGACTATCAGAAATCATAACATACATAACTGAAGTTGTAATGTAACATGATGTGGAATCATTACTTTTAAGAATGTAATTAATTATGAAATCATGAAATTCATATTTGAAAATCGTATTAAAATCAACAGTGCTGTAAAAACTGCTTCTGAACTCATAAAATATAAACTTGGTTCCTTCTAAAAAATCTAAGTGGACATCTTGATGTGAAAATCTGAAATCTCAAGTAATTGGAAAATCTGTAGAAAACTTGAACTCATAAAAATATAAACTGGGTCATTCTCAAAAATCTTTGTGGAAATCATGGTGTGAAAATCTGAAATCTAAAGTAATTGGAGAATCTGTAAAAAACCTAACGCATGGAGGCGTTACGTATCATCGTCCCCCCATACGCCTAAACTAGTGCCTTAGGGCGTTACGTATCGCCATCCTTCAAGTCACTGAACTAGAGTCAGAAGCGTTAATCAATGCTATCATCTTGTCCCTGAAACTAGAATATATGGGCATTACGTATCGCCATCCCTCTAGTCCTAAAACTACATGTGTACATGACTGCTATATCTGGTAGAAAAGCTGACGCATGGAGGCATTACGTATCGCCGTTACATATCGCAGTCCCCCATACATTTAAACTATTGCCTTGGGACATTATGTATCGATGTCCCCCAGGTCACTGAACTAGAGTCAGAAGCACTAGTCAATATTGTCATCATAACCCTGAAACTAGGATCTAGGAGCATTACGTATCGTCGTCACCTAGTCCTGAAACTACAAGTGTAAATGTCTGATGTATCTGTCAATTCCAATGATCTGTCAATTTCATAATCCGTCAATTCCAAAAATCTCTGAGATTGGATTTTTCCCCAATCTATAAAGAAAATTATAAAAGAACTCATTTTAAAATATCAAAAGCATAATAACATGTCATAATCTTGAAAACTGAAAAAAAGAGTTCTGAAAAAGGACATGTATGATTCATGACTAGCTTGAGACTGATAGGTCTAATTTGAAAACACAACTGGCGGAGATGCTGAATTCTTGAATTGTAAGTCTATGAATGCACTGTGAATTATGAAGAGTTAAAATTGATGCATGTTGCGACATGAGACATATATGTAAAAGACGTGGCACAGCTGAACTTAAAAACTAAGAACTGAATATCTAAGCTGTGATACATAGACTGACATATAAACTGAAAACTGGTATGGCTACATAACTTGAATAAATAGAACACATATCAAAATTGAAGTTATAAATTTAAGGCATGAACGATATCAAATGACTTAAGCTGAATTAACATATCTGAAGGTATAAGAGAAATTATAAACTAAGTATAAGAAACTGATTGCACAATTTTAGAGATAGCATCAAATAGAGAAGCAAAAAGAAAGGATATCATATATTCACTGATTGAGGATCCATCGCCAGTGCGCTGGAATGCTGCTGAAGGATTTCATGCAAGATGTTAACTGAACCTGTGTCCAAGTATGGTTAGCATACCTAAACTAAAGAAACTAAATTTGGTTTGTGGATGCATGAACATGTTGTTTAACTTGGCTAAGCTGGTAATTCTTCTAGACATACTGATGCTAATATTGATGGGACATTTCGACATAGCCGATATAGCCACTTGAAATGCCCAAGTTGTCTGTGTATGGAATGCCCAATTTGGCCTGACATGCCCATTATCTCATTATTCTTACCCAAGACTAACTTGGCCCAAACTATAACTTTCACACTCAAATACATTTACATCATCAATACTCATCATAATATATCAAGCTTATCCCAATTTTATTTAAGTGAGACTCATACGATTTATCATGTTTCACACATCACAAGTCAACAGTAGATTTTAATCAACAAGCCATTTGACCAAGCCTTACTAATAGACTTCATGTTGGTTTCTAATTAGGTCCCAAGAATCATCAAAATCAAGCACAAAAACGCATGAATACTTCAAGGAATAAGGCGGAATACATACTCACATTGAATGGTTTGATGCTAGGAAGAACAAGACCCATGTTCCTCCTTCATGAAGCTCGGTTTTTTACTCCTGTGAACTGCTGGACTGCACGGTGGGGGGCTATTTTGGCTCCTCCAAAAATGGCCATAGGAGACCTCCATTGAAGCTCCAAGCTTCAAACTCCAAAAATGGTTCCAAGCTCATAAATTAGTTTCTCTATCACCATATTATAACCCAAGGTGTGCTAGCACTTCTTCATCTTCCTTGCTTCTCCTTTTGATTCGGTCACACCAGGAATTTTAAGGAGAAAAACGGTTCAAAACCGTGAGAAGAGAAGGAAGAAAAGTGAGGGAAGAAGGAGATCGTAAAAAGAGAGAGAGAGAGATATGAAAAGATAAAATGTATTTGGCCTTTTATATTTTCCAAAAAATAATAAAAACCATTTACCAAATATTTTACTTTTCCATAAATGCTAAAGTCAAAAAGCAAAAAGCAAAAGTTGCTTTTCAACTACTACATCAATCACTCAAATCAAGTGACAACTTGTCACATCACTCAAAGTGACATTGATTTGACGCTTGATGTGACTAGTGATTTGACGCTTGATTTGACTTGCGTGCCGCACTCGAATTCGAAATGCGAATGCGCTCGCAAATAATCTTGGGCTCGGGTTCGCTAATTCCAAATTAACGAATTTTCCATCGCGACGTAATTAAATTATTACGCCTAGTGAAATCACTATTCACATCGCTAACGAATTAATTCTAAATTAATTCGTTCGCCCGAATTAAAATCTAATTTTAATTACGCGTCGAAATCCAATTTCGCATAATATATCGAATATATTATTTTATCGATTAATTCCAAATTAATCATTCTCTCTCTTTAATTAATATTTTATCCCAGATAAAATATCTCCGTAATTAATCCCAGATTAATTTTCTCTCTCTTCAAATTAATCCCAGATTAATAAAAGTGCGAGTCATACGTCATCGGTGAATCTTTGGGAAGCGACCCATGAGATCCCCGGATATGTTGGAAGTAAATACGGTCGTCGGACTATCCGAACACGTAAGTACCTCGTACTACGTTTATACCGATTTACAAGACAAGGTTGGCTTCTAGCAAAGCGCCATGCCTACCCAATTCTCTGGAAATATCCTTATAGGAATATACGATCTATATCAAGCATAGTATACCGAAGTATTGCGTATTTCTGTCCAGTATCAGATGTTCACGTGCTAGGCCTGGGGCTGGAATTGTGTCTGCCCGTACGAAGCACATATCGGATGTCTGGTAACTAGTCTCTATAATCGGATATACATGACCTTGTCATAACATCCCGATAGCTCGAGCATTTAAGAGAACAAGTTCCGTATCCTACGTGACCATCATCTCCATATAACTGGAGTGACAGTTCCGTCTTGACATCACACCCAACACACTACGATTCCCAATATACCCAGTATCGGCATACACAGAACCGGTTAAAGCCCTGGACGACCTCAACTAAAGTATATTGATTATCGTATGTATTAGCGGTGCAAGTCTCAGGTTAAGACCAAATACACCTACCCTGATTGCAGACTCCCATAGACACATAGTCATACTACCAATGGGATTCCGCTGGGGGTCTATCAAGAGCGAAGCTGTTTCCCGTACCATCGGTGAAACACAACCTCCTACTACACTTGCATGAGTATCCTATACCCAAATATATGAGAACTATGTTGTTATGCCCTCACAAACGCGCACAAGTGTAATACTAGTCTTTTACGTATTTATCGATGTCCAATCTCGATAATACTCTGACTAGGGATATTCAATGATTTATCATTCGTGGACTGATACTGTCTCATATCATTCTCTGTCCAGGAACAAATCATAGGGACCTCTCATCATTTATATATCTAGGTGATCTAATCACAAATGATAAGAGTGCAATCTCCTTTGTCACATAGTTAATTTGTACAACAACACCATGATCTGTACAAATAGTGACGCTATGGGTCATAATTGTCCAACACTTCATGCATTACTAACATCATAACAAGCTATATAAACATAATGTTCATCAAAATATACACACAGAAACATGATTTCCATAATTAACAAAGAACTTACGTATTGTTATAAGCACTAGTTTACAAGCTTTGAAAATTCTCAACACACATTAGGTATAAATTCAACAACTGTAACATATAAACATCGCTATCCACGCTACACTTTTAAATAAACTAAACATCAAGTTAACATAAACAATTAGTCAAGTTACTAATTTACAACTTGAAACTTTTTACCATATTTTAATACAACTCAAATCAAAACACTCTCTTAAGCTTAAATCACAATCAACAAAATAAAAGAAAAAAACAAACTCTCAACTAGCCTATACATATACAACCAAGTGCTAATATTTTAAATTGCCGAGTTTCATCTCAATTTAATACTTCACATGATATAATATCACTCAGAGACATAAACCAACACCATTTTTAATACACATGAGCATCATGCTTATAACTTCAACAAATCACATAACACACTTCCCCCCAAACTTATATATAACATTTGGCTATAATGGAAAAACCACACACTTTAAGTTTTCCATCCAACAACTCAACTCAAGCTAGTACATGCTTAAAAAACATAAAGCATAACATTTCATCATCCAAACATTTCACAAAATCAACTCCCAATAAGCTATAAAATTCGGCCAAATGGAGTTTAATTACAACTTGAATTTTCTTCAACATATATCACACTAACTCATATTAAACATTACCAAATGCATTAGTCACCATATATACTCGTTAAAAGAAATAAAACACACCCCTTAATCATGCTTGAAGAATTCGGCCATGAGGGAAAAAATAGCATGTAAAATATTACCCAAACACCTCAACCATCATCACACATTGATAAAATAACACAAAACAACCCCTTACTAGGCCATCATTCGACCAACTCATAAGAGAAGCCATTTTGAAATTTCCAACTAAATCAAATTCATCTCTCACCAAGACATCATTCCAAGCATGCAACATCAATAATTATCATCAAAGAAACGAAAACAAACCCTTTAACATAAAGAAAATTTCCGTCTATCCCCTACTCTTGAGGGGAAAATTGGGCATTTCCATAGAATAAGCTTAAAGCATGTTTAAGATGTCATAAAATACTCATAAATGCATGCTAACTACCCTAATTATGTTAATATGCAAAAGTGAAGGTCTAGGGTTCGTTGGGCGAATGGGGGATTTCTTTAATCAAGCTCAAAACTGAAAAATGAAAAGAGAAAATGAGAAAGGAAGCTTACATGAGTTGAAGTCAAGCTTGAATCATCATCTTGGCTTGAGAAAATGAAGTAAAAGAAAGCTTGAATTGATTTGAGAAAAAGATACCTTTCACGTTTTTTCATAAGGTGAGTGAAGAGTGAATAGTGTGATTTTTATAAAGGGATGGGCTGATTTTTTGTGATGGAAAAAATTGGCTAGATTTGTGCCACATATGCCCACTTAAGATAAAAATTACATATGTATTCTCGACTGGATTCTGATTTGATTTTAGGAAAATGTTCAACATCGAAGTTATATGTCTTGGTCTCAGATTTTCGACGGTATACAATTCATAAGAATTGGAGTTTGTATGAAAACGTTAGGGCTGAAATACAAAAGAGTTGTATGTTGACTCAGATGAATAATAAAGGTGCTGAGTCTAAAAAATTTATCTGGGACATCCGGACGAGATTTCTAAAGTATGAAACCTATTTAAGTATTATTTTATGAGTTATAAGATGTTATGCATGATGATTTACTGTGCCGAGTATGATCGGTTTGACCAGGGTGTTACATGAATCCCTATCAATTTTTTGAATCGGGATAAAAATCGTTTTAAATCTTAGACAGAATGATTTAAAATTCAGATCCTTTATGCTAAAATTTAGGATCATCTAGACTTTTGATCAAATTTTTTTTAAACGATTTTTTTTTATCTCGAATCCTAAATCTTAGTGATAAAAATAAGGGTTATTTAAATTTTACTAGTTATTTAAATTTTACTACTAAATTTATGATAAAATAATAATTAGATATTACAAATTTTAAAATATTATATACTTCAAGGGCCTGGGTTTACATACTTTTTACGTCAAGCCCAGACCTTCTTACAAGATGTCTGGGCCAAACCCAACAAATCCGAACTTATTTTCAATCCTATTTTTAATCTGACATATTTCTTTCACCTTCTTAAAAATATTATTTAAGAGGCTTTGGTTGGATTCAATGTTTTTGATATTGCCAAGAAATCTTGATCAATAACTATGTATTTTGGGGATATAATTTGGTATGTGGTTGAGAACATTTACATAAATATGAAGTCCACTCCTTAAATATCTAAGGAGTGGACTATATCGATGGACACCGACGGAGTTCGACTTATATTAAATATCTACAGCGATGAGAGTATAGTTTTAGATTTTTTGTGGAATAACCTAAAGTTAATTATTCGAAATATTTAATTAAAGAGTTTTAATTGATAATCCGGGATTATTGGAGCTCGGAACTGTAGGTTTATTTGGTCCTCATGTTAGCTCGATATACTGTAGCAAATTAAATATAATTAGATAGTTCAATTATAAACTCACATGTATTATAATTATTAATATATTTACTAATTAATGTCACGCTTGAAACTTTATATTAAATTTAATATAAAGTTTTTCCAATACAAATGGTTATGAGATAATTATTTAATGATTTGAGATTTTGTAAATAATAAATTATGTTCTATAATTTAATATTAATATTAATTTTAATTGATAAGTTTTGAAAATATGATTTTTGAAACTCTTTATTTGAAATTGGTGGTTATAATCCTTTAATTAGTAACACACTAAATGTCATTATGATGACATTATAAACAAAACTATGGTGTTAAAAAAAAAAAAAAGGCAATGTTGGCCTAATTTTTCAAGAGAGATGAAACCCTAATTATAAAAAGAAAATTTGTTTTCTTTTTATCACTAATCTCATTTCTCCAAATCCTAGCCTCCTCTAGATTTTCTTTTCTCTCAAGAGTTGAAGAAGAAAAGAAAAGAAATATGATTGTGTGACTACTTAGATCTTTAAAAAGTTTAGAGATAATTTTATTTTGTGAGTGAAGCCCACACTTTCATTTATTGGTGACGAGAATAGTGCGGAAAATCGAGTGGTAGATTGATTCCATCACACGGTAATATGCAAGTTTTATTTTTAAAAGTGGCATGTTATTGTTGCTGCTTAGTGAAGTGGCGTGAATATGAGAAAATTAATTGCTTCTTACGAAAATCAAAAGCAATTCAATGCATGCATGAAATAAAAAGAAGGTCACGCATAGCCTGGACTTTGAAGATACAACTGAAGGTGAACGGCCAAAGGCAATTTGATAATGCAAAGTGGCACATTAAATTTTACCAATACAGAGGATTGATTCGGGGTTATTTTGGGGTTGTTTCAGAGTGAAAAAATTACCCATAACTACTGTAGAAAAATCTACAAAGTAGTGAGAGTTTTTTGACATTTCAATGAGCAATTTTCGATATTGCGAACTGCTGAAAATGGCTGAAATTTTTTTAAGGTCGATCCTGGTGCCTAAAGGCGTTTCCGCTGCTTATGGAGTTATTCCACTAAAAACCTAAAACTACACTCTCGTGACTGCAAATATATTTTATACCGAAATTCATCGGCGTCCACTGATATAATCACTCATACAGATTAGCCCTCCACAAGTATCTCATAATTAGAGTCGGGTCATAATATCTGTTATACCCCTCTTATTATTTTGTGCCATAAGTACTGTTGATTATCTAATTAACTTGTATACCCTTGGTTACTTATGTGCATTCAGGCTTGGTACATGAATATCATACACAAGAGGATTCAAATCTGAAAATAGTAATCTAAAATAGTCCATAGAGAGCAAACAAAGATAGTACTTTGTTTGTGATTTATCTATAGTTGCGGTCCATTATACAAATGTGTAATGACCTTGACTCGGGATCGTTCATGTGGTGACATGAGAATGAAGACACCTTATATGATAATCTTATATGATGTGATCATATAGGACTAGACCCAGATATAAATGGATTTCTTATAATATCCGTTAAATAAAGAAATTCATTACAGTCTATTAAATGGTCATATACGGGTTGATCTGAATCCTGAGTGTACTACGAACTCATGTATGACAGACCATGTCATTTTATTTACAAAGGTGAGGATGGTGAAGAAATCCCGACCAATAGTTACGTACTTTGGGGACATGGTTTGGTGTGTGGCTAGAGACGTTTTACTTAGATATGAAGTCCACTCATTCTTTCGAGAAGTAGAATAGTATCTTTCTTAAGGGTTGATTCAGTACTTGAATGGTTAGAGCGCTCAAGTCTTTCTATAACGAATAGAAAGATTAATATTAATAATAGTTATGAATAAATCATTTATTAGAGAATCAATGGTACTTAAGATAAAAATATTTAGAGAACTATAACAAATATTTTGACCCGACTCTAATTATGAGATATTCGTGGAGGGTTAATCTGTATGTAGTGACTATATCGAAAGACACCGACAGACTTCGGCTTATATAAATATCCACAGCGAAAAGAGTGCAGCGACGATACCCACAAACATCAATCAAATGTACAATCAGTCACACAAAATAAAATAAAAGGATAAACAAGTTAGTGACTAACAAGTGAAATTCGTATCCAAGTTAATAGTTGTTTTCTTTATTTCTAAATTACCAAATAAGTAAATTCTCCGATTATTTTTATCATTCTCCATATACACAACTAACAAGGTATTAATCAATTCATTGTACCCACAATATTCATAAGCGTAATTGAAAAGAGAGTAATATTTTTGTTCTAAAGTTATATCAGAATTCACAACTTTTTTGGCAATTGATATATATATATAACTTCTTCAATCCTTGTAGCGAGCTTTGGGTCAGTGACTCCCAAACCAGTTGGCTTTAGGGCACTAGGTGTTAAGACACCCCTACAGACTTAATTACTCGGATCTCAGATGTTAAATGTTTTACCGTTTGACGCGAATAATCACTATTTACTGAGGCAAGATGCCTGATTACTAAGTAGAAACTTTATTATTATTAACTCAGGCTTTTTCATTTGACGTGAACAATCACTGCTTACTGAGACAAGATGTCTGGTTACTAAGTAAAAGCATGGTTAATTATTTATATACATATTTTTTCATCACTTTTAGGTGTTATTTCCAATAAACTATAGAACTGAATATTACAAACTTTCACATATAACCCATGTTCGTATGTTACCATGTATGTTGATAATACCTGTCAAATGAACATATGAAGAACCAATTTAGTCAATATAATGAAGATTTCACGAATTTAAATAATTTAAAAGGAAATAAACAAAAATTAACTAGTTACGAAATAGGCTGAGATACGTCTCAGGAGTGGAAACTCCTTATACAGCTATCTTAAGAATAATTCCACCTGGTTAGTCAAGTTAAAAACATAAAAATTAATTTTTTTTTATTTTTTTATTAGAAACAAGATACTAGTCAACTATTCCTCTCTCCCAAACCTAATTGAGACATTGTCCCCAATGTCTAAAAAAAAGAAGAAAAATTTAGAAGACATTACCTGATTAGCGTGGAATTGTACATCTAAAAATAAAACTAAAGGTTAAGCTCCAGATTTATCATATGCTTCTTACCACGATCGTTATCAGACCAGTTCAACTTGGAAAAGATAGGGTCAATTTTTTGGTTCAAACGTCAAGAGTTGGTCAATTAAATTATTGGCTATTTTAGCAGTGAAGAGGATATCTTTTACGGGTTTTGAAAGGAACCCATTTCTCCTGGCATCTTCAAGAAACACAAAAAGAAAGTCAAAAAATTCATTAACATTAAACAGTCCAATTAGTTTATGGTGTATGTTCAAGTTTGCCCAAAGATATCACTGTGAAAAATTCCTTCATCGTGCCCAAACCATCTGGAAAAGTAATAAAAGCATCAGCACGATTAATCATTTCAATAAGTCGTTCGGACATACCTGATACAATGCATTCCTCTTCATTTGATTATCCGATAATATTTGCCTCCGCCAAAGATTTTGGGATGATTCCCAAAACTTGACTATCTTCTTCCTGTACGGCTTTTGAAACGTATCTCATCAGTCCAAGATTCCCACCGCCATATACTAAGTGCATATTTCTCTCTACCATGACTCTACCCAATTCTTTCGCTACCTCAACAAATTCTAGTTTAGATCCAGAACTAGTCTCGCAATGACGAGCTGAATTTATAGATCCGCAATTCTAGCTTACATAGATATTCATGAGTCGTCTTCTTGAAGTTGCTTCCATTTTTTATTTACTCTTTATCTAATCTGGATGTGTTGAAAAGAGCAATGACGAGCTGAATTTATAGATCCTGAAAAAGGGTGAGTAATAATAGCACTAGTACCTGCCAAATGACAATTATTAGCTAAATAGTAAATTAAATCATGAAAGTCGAAAAAGTCTGGATCTTGTCGGCGAAAATAAAAGAAATAACAAAATAAATCACAAAAATTGGTTAAAGACAAAGAAAGTAACGGCTTGAATGACCTCTATGGGTCAGAGACAAGCTTCTCATCCAATTTTATTATAAATTGGCAAACAGGGTCTTTTAAAGTCAGATTCCCGAGACTCAATTGTTGTCTTTCTCTTCGAAATTGTGTATGTAAAGTACGAATTACGTGATAGACATATGACCGGCGTAAACACACACGTATAACGCAAGCGCACGTATCGTTCAAGTAGTATAAAAATATCGATCCCACGAGGACTTAATTTCTACTGTTGTTATTAATTATTGAATCTATTTAATTACAAATATCTAATTAAAGGGAGAATGGAATTGATTGCTTGATTGATTTGGTTGATTGAAGATTTGCTAAATAAATAAATAAAAAGATAAAAGAAAATACTAAGGAAAATAATAAAAGTCACAAAGATTTAAGGTTGTGATTTCTTTTAATATTATTTTAAAGATGAAGTGGTTATCTTAAAGTTGGTAATATATTGATTTATTAACCTGGAGCACTAAATTATGTGTAAGCCTCTGTCGATGGTCAGACACAAATACCCAGTATAACCCAATTGAACCATATTCCTATGTCAACCACATTACCTGGATTCATTAAGTCTAAGTTCCAATTATGGCTTCCCCCGCCCGACAGGTATATTCCTATCCTGTAAGGAAATCTATTAAAGGTTTATCTATCCTCAAGGAAGATCGTGGGTTATTAAGTCTAAGGCTGAAACCTAAAATCCCTATGTCTAGTTCATTTTAGATTTACCATATCAATCTTATTGGTGATCAGACAACAAGAAGCATTAAGATTAAGACTCAATAAATAAATCTTTATATTACCCAAATTATAAAATAATCCCTTATAAACCGGTGATATTAAAAGTCATCACAACCTCAGAAAACTAACACATAACTAGGACTAGTAAATACATAAAAGTAAAAGACATAAAGTAAAAAGCTGAAAAATAAATTACAATAAAATAAAATGCTAAGGTAAAAGGAATTACTTTTACTACTACTAATTTAGATATCTCCCATAAAATAATATATAAACTTGTGATAATATTACCAACCGACCAGTCTGGCGGTATCCGGATTAAGTCAAATTAAGTCCAACCAGCCATTAAGGCGGAACCAAAAATAAATTTACCAACCGACCAGTCTGGCGGTATCATTGATTAGTCAGGTTTAAAACAGATTAAAATTAAATTACCAACCGACCAATATAGCGGTATTCCTTATTAAGTCAATATTTTAAATAGTGAATATATTATTTTTAAGGGAGATTAATCTAAATAGTAACAGTAAAAGAATTACCTTTCACCCTAGCTGAAAAAGTTACTTCAACATGGTGAATAGTAAAAACTGTAAAAAGTAAAAAGAAATTAAATTACTATTACAAAACGTAATTAAATTATTTACAAAACTAAAAAATAAAAATAAAAATTCTAGAGAGAGAAACTCTCTCTAGAGAGAGAAAGCAAGAGAGAGAAAGGTACATGAAAAATGAAAATTCGCGGCCTATTTATAGCAAAACAAAATTCACTGTTTGGGAACTGTTCGCGCGTCGCGACGCTAAGGCTTTGCGCGTCGCGACGCTCAAATGTCGACGTGGCACAATGAGACGGCGACACGTAGCGAGGCGGCTAACTGTGCAACTGACACGTGTCAAGGCGGCTAATTCTCAATTATTGTGATGACGTGGCGCTGACGTGGCGTAGGCGTGTGTTGCGTTTGTCGGCACAATAGGATCGCGACACGTGGCGACACGTGTCATGCTCTGATTGGCTGAGGCTGACGTGGCATGTTGACTCGGTTGACTTGCTGACGTGGCGTGGCGTGGCACGACACGTGGCATAGTTGACTCGTTGACCAATGACATGGCTGATGACGAGGCGACACGTGTCATGTCAGAGTGTCGGCAGCATCTGATGTTGACACGTGTCACGGCGCACGTTAGTAGATCGGATGTGATGGTGACACGTGGCACGGCGCATTTTAGCAAAGTCAAACTTTTCAAATTGTTGACCGTTGACCATGGCGCATTTTAGCAGAACCGGCTCACGCTGGGCGTCGCGGCGCGCAGTGTTTCAGCGTCGCGACGCGCAAGAGACGAAAATATCCCTGTTGACTCATTTTTGTCCGGTTTTGCCCCAAATTGCCTCCAGTGCTGTCCAAACTTTATTTATCTGCAAAATAACAATAAAACACATCAAAACGTTCATAAAACTCAAGAAACTATACAAAATATTAAGTTAAATGAGTGGGAAATAGTGATATAAATACCACTCATCACACCCCCAAACCTAACATTTTGCTAGTCCTCGAGCAAAATACAAATAAAATAACATAATAAAATTTAACTAAGCCACTTTCGTAGGGATCACGGTTACATTTAGCATATGCAACAAGCCTTTAAACCCCTAGGTGTCCCTAGTGGACGAGTGTAGTCTCGTGAGGGCTTACAGCAATGATACCCACAAACATTTTACAAAAGTAAAAAGGTATTAAAACTAATGCACACAAAAGCAAAAAGACAAGCGAAAAGAGAATAAAGAAAATTAGTAAGTGACTAATCAGGTGAAAAATCTACTCCAAGTTACTAGTTGTTTTGTTTCTTTCTAAATTACCGAATAAGTAAATTCTCCGATTGTTTTTACCATTCTCCATATACACAGCTAACAAAATATTAATCATTTCATTTTTGCCCACAACAGTCATAAGTGCAGTTGATAAGAGAGTAATATTTTGTCCTAAAGTTCTATCAGATTTCACACCTTTTTTTGTAGCAATGGAATAATTTTTCTGATTTTTCTGATTTTTTCTTTCTTTGATTTTTTTCTATTTTTTATTTTTATACAATACCTTCCGTCTATGTAGCGAGCTTTGGGTCGGTGGCTCCCAAACCAGTTGGCTTTAGGGCACCAGGTGTTAAGACACCCCTACGAACTTAATTACTCAGACTTCAGATATATATATTTATTTTTGCAGCATCTTTGATCCATGTAACGAGCTTTGGGCCAATGACTCCCAAACCAGTTGGTTTTAGGGCACTAGGTATTAAAATACCCTTACAGACTTAATAACTCGGATCTCGGACTTTTTTTTTTTTTTTTTTTTTTTTTTTTTTTTTTTTTTTTTTACTCCATCACTATTCAGAGATGCTTCCTCCAATTAAACTATAGCACGGAATATTACAAACTTTTCAATTTTAGCTCATGTCCGTATGTTTCCATGTAAGTTCATAATACCTGTCAACTGAACATATGAAGATCCATTTTAGTCAGTGTTAAAGAGAATTCACAAATTAAATAATTTAAAAGGAAATAAACAAAATTAACTTGTTTTGAAATAGGTTTGAGATACGTCTCAGGAGTGGAAATTCCTTACTCGGCTATCTTTTACCAATTCCACCTTACAGGATAGGAATATACCTGTCGGGCGGGGGTAGCCATAATTGGAACTTAGACTTAATGAATCCAGGTAATGTGGTTGACATAGGAATATGGTTCAATTGGGTTATACTGGGTATTTGTAGTTGACCATCGGAAGAGGCTTTTACATAATTTAGTGTTCCAGGTTAGTAAACTGATTTATTACACAAACATAAAATAATCACTTCATCTTTTAAATGATATTAAAAGAAATCACAACCTTAAATCTTTGTGTCATAAGTCTTAAGTTTAATGCTTCTTGTTGTCTGATCACCAATAAGATTGATATGGTAAATCTAAAATGAACTAGACATAGGGATTTTAGATTTCAGCCTTAGACTTAATAGCCCACGATCTTCCTTGAGGATAGATAAACCTTTAATAGATTTCCTTACAGGATAGGAATATACCTGTCGGGCGAGGGTAGCCATAATTGGAACTTAGACTTAATGAATCCAGGTCTTGATGGATCTTGGCAGTGGGTTCAGTCACGGTTTGGTGGTTCACGGCTCGGCAAGGGTCTGGTTTGTCTCAGTTTGGTCGCAGGTGATGGCTGCTGGTTTCGGCTACTGTTTGGATGGTGATGGCTCGGTGTGGTTGATGATGATGGCTCGGTGGCTCGCGGTTGAGTCACGGCTCAGTTGAGGGCGGAGTTTTGCTCGGTGGTGAGGTTCACGGCAGATCTGGCTCGGCAAAGGTGGGTTTCTGTGGAAGTTCTCGGTGGGTTTGGCGAAGCTTGGTTTTGATGGTGATGGATGGTTTGGCTCTCGGCGAGGTGGTGTGGTTCGGTTTTTGGTAGGTGATTGGTTGAGGATGAAGAAGATGAAGAGTAAAGGAGATGCTGCCGCCGCCTCTGTTTATGTCCTGTCTTTTGAGTCAGCGTCGCGACGCCAAATATTGCCTAGCGTCGCGACACTCGGTCAAAAACTTGACCGGCGTAAACACACACGTATAACGCAAGCGCACGTATCGTTCAAGTAGTATAAAAATATCGATCCCACGAGACTTAATTTCTACTGTTGTTATTAATTATTGAATCTATTTAATTACAAATATCTAATTAAAGGGAGAATGGAATTGAAAAAACTTGACCGGCGTAAACACACACGTATAACGCAAGCGCACGTATCGTTCAAGTAGTATAAAAATATCGATCCCACGAGGACTTAATTTCTACTGTTTTTATTAATTATTGAATCTATTTAATACAAATATCTAATTAAAGGGAGAATGGAATTGATTGCTTGATTGATTTGGTTGATTGAAGATTTGCTAAATAAATAAATAAAAAGATAAAAAGAAAATACTAAGGAAAATAATAAAAGACACAAAGATTTAAGGTTGTGATTTCTTTTAATATCATTTAAAAGATGAAGTGATTATTTTATGTTTGTGTAATAAATCAGTTTACTAACTGGAACACTAAATTATGTAAAAGCCTCTTCCGATGGTCAACTACAAATACCCAGTATAACCCAATTGAACCATATTCCTATGTCAACCACATTACCTGGATTCATTAAGTCTAAGTTCCAATTATGGCTACCCCCGCCCGACAGGTATATTCCTATCCTGTAAGGAAATCTATTAAAGGGTTATCTATCCTCAAGGAAGATCGTGGGCTATTAAGTCTAAGGCTGAAACCTAAAATCCCTATGTCTAGTTCATTTTAGATTTACCATTTCAATCTTATTGGTGATCAGACAACAAGAAGCATTAAGCTTAAGACTTAATAAATAAACCTGTAAATTACCCAACTATAAAATAATCCCTTATAAACCGGTGATATTAAAAGTTATCACAACCTCTAATTAACTAACACATAACTAGGACTATAAAAATAAAATACATAAAATAAAAATACGGAAAAGTAAAATAAAAATAAAATGCTAAGGTAAAAGGAATTACTTTTACTACTACTAATTTAGATATCTCCCATAAAATAATATATAAACTTGTGATAATATTACCAACCGACCAGTCTGGCGGTATCCGGATTAAGTCAAATTAAGTCCAACCAGCCATTAAGGCGGAACCAAAAATAAATTTACCAACCGACCAGTCTGGCGGTATCCTTGATTAGTCAGGTTTAAAACAGATTAAAATAATATTACCAACCGACCAATATAGCGGTATTCCTTATTAAGTCAATATTTTAAATAGTGAATATATTATTTTTAAGGGAGATTAATCTAAATAGCAATAGTAGAAGAATTACCTTTCACCCTAGCTGAAAAAGTTACTTCAACATGGTGAATAGTAAAAACTGTAAAAAGTAAAAAGTAAATTACTATTACAAAACGTAATTAAATTATTTACAAAACTAAAAATAAAAAAAACTAAAAATAAAAATAAAAATTCTAGAGAGAGAAACTCTCTCTAGAGAGAGAAATAAGAGAGAAAGGTATATTAAAATTCTGAAATTCGCGCTGAATTTATAGCAAAATAATTTTACTGTTTGTTACTGTTCCAGCGTCGCGACGCCAAGTCTCTCAGCGTCGCGACGCGCAATTTGTCGACGTGGCACAATGAGAAGACGACACATGGCATGGCGGCTGACTATTCACGCGACACGTGTCAAGGCGGCTAAGACTCAATGATTGTGATGACGTCATTGATGACGTGGCGATGACGTGGCGCTGACGTGGCGAGGCGGCTGACTGTTGACTTGTCGGCACATAGGATTGCGACACGTGGCGACACGTGTCATGCTCTGATTGGCTTAGGCTGACGTGGCAAGTTGACTCGGTTGACTTGCTGACGTGTCTGATGACGTGGCATGACACGTGGCATGGTTGACTTGTTGACCGATGATGTGGCTGATGACGAGGCGACACGTGTCAAGTCAGAGTGTCGGCAGCATATGATGTTGACACGTGGCACGGTGCACGTTAGCAGATCGGATGTGATGGTGACACGTGGCACGGCGCATTTTAGCAAAGTCAAACTTTTCAAATTGTTGACCCGTTGACCATGGCGCATTTTAGCAGAACCGGCACACGCTGGGCGTCGCGGCGCGCAGTTATCCAGCGTCGCGACGCGCAGAAGACCAAAATATCCCTTTGACGCATTTTTGTCCGGTTTTGCCCCAAATTGCCTCCAGTGCTGTCCAAACTTTATTTATCTGCAAAATAACAATAAAACACATCAAAACGTTCATAAAACTCAAGAAACTATACAAATATTAAGTTAAATGAGTGGGAAATAGTGATATAAATACCACTCATCACACCCCCAACCTAACATTTTGCTAGTCCTCGAGCAAAATACAGAATAAAATAACATAATAAAATTAACTAAGCCATTTTCGTAGGGATCACGGTTGCATTTAGCATATGCAACAAGCCTTTAACCCCTAGGTGTCCCTAGTGGACGAGTGTAGTCTCGTGAGGGTTTACAGCAATGATACCCACAAACATTTTACAAAAGTAAAAAAGGTATTAAAACTAATGCAACAAAAGCAAAAAGACAAGCGAAAAGAGAATAATAGAAAGAAAGAAAGTGACTAATCAGGTGAAAATTCTACTCCAAGTTATTAGTTGTTTTGTTTCTTTCTAAATTACCGAATAAGTAAATTCTCCGATTGTTTTTACCATTCTTCATATACACAGCTAACAAAATATTAATCATTCATTTTTGCCCACAACAGTCATAAGTGCAGTTGATAAGAGAGTAATATTTTTGTCCTAAAGTTCTATCAGATTTCACACCTTTTTTTGTAGCAATGGAATAATTTTTCTGATTTTTCTGATTTTTTCTTTCTTTGATTTTTTTCTATTTTTTATTTTTATACAATACCTTCCGTCTATGTAGCGAGCTTTGGGTCGGTGGCTCCCAAACCAGTTGGCTTTAGGGCACCAGGTGTTAAGACACCCCTACGAACTTAATTACTCAGACTTCAGATATATATATTTATTTTTGCAGCATCTTTGATCCATGTAACGAGCTTTGGGCCAATGACTCCCAAACCAGTTGGTTTTAGGGCACTAGGTATTAAAATACCCTTACAGACTTAATAACTCGGATCTCGGACTTTTTTTTTTTTTTTTTTTTTTTTTTTTTTTTTTTTTTTACTCCATCACTATTCAGAGATGCTTCCTCCAATTAAACTATAGCACGGAATATTACAAACTTTTCAATTTTAGCTCATGTCCGTATGTTTCCATGTAAGTTCATAATACCTGTCAACTGAACATATGAAGATCCATTTTAGTCAGTGTTAAAGAGAATTCACAAATTAAATAATTTAAAAGGAAATAAACAAAAATTAACTTGTTTTGAAATAGGTTTGAGATACGTCTCAGGAGTGGAAATTCCTTACTCGGCTATCTTTTACCAATTCCACCTTTTTAGTCAAAATAAAAACACAAAAATGCAAAATATTTTTGTAATTTTTTGAAAATTTTTCAATTTTTTTGTATTTTTCGAAAAATTTTGGACTAAAAATAAAAACAACATACTACTAAAAACAAGGTACTAATCAACTAAATCCCTCCCCCAAACCTAAATGAGACATTGTCCCCAATGTCTTAAACAGTAGAAGAAGAGTTTAGACGATAATACCTGGTTAACTGAAATTCTACAGGAAATTAAGGTTAAGATCCAGATTAACCCGACGTCTCTTACCACGATCGTCCTCAGACCAATTATCTTTGATATGATAGGGTCAACTTGTGGTTCATAGGCTATGAGTTGGTCTATTAGATCTGGAGCAAGTCTGGCAGTGAAGAGGAGTTCTTTCATAGGTTTTGAAATGAATCCATTTCTCCGGGCATCATCAAGAAACACACAAAGAAAATCATAAAATCCATCAACGTTGAGTAGTCCAAGCGGTTTCTGGTGTATATTCAGGTTCGCCCAAGATAGTACAATAAATTTCCTCCAATGTACCCAAGCCACCTGGCAAAGCGATAAAAGCATCAGCACGGTTAATCATTTCTACCAGTCGTTCAGACATACCTGGCACGATTAGTTCCTCGCCGTTTGATGATCCAATAAGATTTGCCTCTGCCAAGGGTTTTGGTATGATTCCCAAAACATGACTGCCTCCTTCCTGTACGGCTTTTGAAACGATCCCCATAAGTCCGAGATTTCCTCCGCCATATATTAAGTGCATATTCCTTCCTGTACGGCTTTTCACGCGGGTGACCCGGGTTCGATCCCCGGCAACGGCGCCAAAAACTTGACCGGCGTAAACACACACGTATAACGCAAGCGCACGTATCGTTCAAGTAGTATAAAAATATCGATCCCACGAGGACTTAATTTCTACTGTTGTTATTAATTATTGAATCTATTTAATTACAAATATCTAATTAAAGGAGAATGGAATTGATTGCTTGATTGATTTGGTTGATTGAGATTTGCTAAATAAATAAATAAAAAGATAAAAGAAAATACTAAGGAAAATAATAAAAGACACAAAGATCTAGGGTTGTGATTTTCTTTTATATCATTTTAAAGATGAAGTGGTTATCTTAAAGTTGGTAATATATTGATTTATTAACCTGGAGCACTAAATTATGTGTAAGCCTCTGTCGATGGTCAGACACAAATACCCAGTATAACCCAATTGAACCATATTCCTATGTCAACCACATTACCTGGATTCATTAAGTCTAAGTTCCAATTATGGCTACCCTCGCCCGACAGGTATATTCCTATCCTGTAAGGAAATCTATTAAAGGTTTATCTATCCTCAAGGAAGATCGTGGGCTATTAAGTCTAAGGCTGAAATCTAAAATCCCTATGTCTAGTTCATTTTAGATTTACCATATCAATCTTATTGGTGATCAGACAACAAGAAGCATTAAACTTAAGACTTAATAAATAACCTTTAAATTACCCAACTATAAAATAATCCCTTATAAACCGGTGATATTAAAAATCATCACAACCTCAGAAAACTAACAATAACTAGGACTAGTAAAAACATAAAAGTAAAAGACATAAAGTAAAAAGCTAAAAAATAAATTACAATAAAATAAAATGCTAAGGTAAAAGGAATTACTTTTACTACTACTACTAATTTAGATATCTCCCATAAAATAATATATAAACTTGTGATAATATACCAACCGACCAGTCTGGCGGTATCCGGATTAAGTCAAATTAAGTCCAACCAGCCATTAAGGCGGAACCAAAAATAAATTTACCAACCGACCAGTCTGGCGGTATCCGTGATTAGTCAGGTTTAAAACAGATTAAAATTAAATTACCAACCGACCAATATAGCGGTATCCCTTATTAAGTCAATATTTTAAATAGTGAATATATTATTTTTAAGGGAGATTAATCTAAATAGTAACAGTAAAAGAATTACCTTTCACCCTAGCTGAAAAAGTTACTTCAACATGGTGAATAGTAAAAACTGTAAAAAGTAAAAAGAAATTAAATTACTATTACAAAACGTAATTAAATTATTTACAAAACTAAAAAAAATAAAAATAAAAATTCTAGAGAGAGAAACTCTCTCTAGAGAGAGAAAGCAAGAGAGAGAAAGGTCCATTAAAATGAAAATTCGCGGCCTATTTATAGCAAAACAAAATTCACTGTTTGGGAACTGTTCGCGCGCGTCGCGACGCTAAGGCTTTGCGCGTCGCGACGCTCAATGTCGACGTGGCACAATAAAAACAACATACTACTAAAAACAAGGTACTAATCAACTAAATCCCTCCCCCAAACCTAAATGAGACATTGTCCCCAATGTCTTAAACAGTAGAAGAAGAGTTTAGACGATAATACCTGGTTAACTGAAATTCTACAGGAATTAAAGGTTAAGATCCAGATTAACCCGACGTCTCTTACCACGATCGTCCTCAGACCAATTTATCTTTGATATGATAGGGTCAACTTGTGGTTCATAGGCTATGAGTTGGTCTATTAGATCTGGAGCAAGTCTGGCAGTGAAGAGGAGTTCTTTCATAGGTTTTGAAATGAATCCATTTCTCCGGGCATCATCAAGAAACACACAAAGAAAATCATAAAATCCATCAACGTTGAGTAGTCCAAGCGGTTTCTGGTGTATATTCAGGTTCGCCCAAGATAGTACAATAAAAATTTCCTCCAATGTACCCAAGCCACCTGGCAAAGCGATAAAAGCATCAGCACGGTTAATCATTTCTACCAGTCGTTCAGACATACCTGGCACGATTAGTTCCTCGCCGTTTGATGATCCAATAAGATTTGCCTCTGCCAAGGGTTTTGGTATGATTCCCAAAACATGACTGCCTCCTTCCTGTACGGCTTTTGAAACGATCCCCATAAGTCCGAGATTTCCTCCGCCATATATTAAGTGCATATTCCTTGCGGCTAATACTCGACCCAACTCCTGTGCTGCTTCTATGTATTGTGGTTTAGTACCAACAGTACTACCACAAAACACACAATGTTTTCAACTCGTCTTCTTGAAGTGGCTTCCATTTTTCTATGTTTTTCTTTCTTGATTCTGAATGCCTTCTAAAGTGCAATGACGGGCTGAATTTATAGTACCTGAAAAAGGGTGAGTAATAATAGCAGAAGTATCTTCCAGAGGACGTTTGTAGCTAAACAACAAAACAAATCGTGAAAGTCAAAAGGTCTGGATCCTGTCTATGAAAATAAAGATAATTACAAAAGAAAAGCGAATCAAAGCAATAATTAAGGCAACGGAATTGTGTATGCAATACGCCACTCGCATAGTATAAATTCATTAGGATGTGTCTCAAGACTTAATTCTTTACTCAGCCATCACAAATGAATTAGCTCTCTTCTCTTTTTTGATTGACAAACACAATTCCTTCTGTATAAAATGCTCCGCTTGTGCTTTTCCCTTAAAAAATTATCACTAATCAAATCCCAACTTGGTATTTTTCAGAAAATCGACAGAGTCTCCCCTGAATTTTTGATTATCCAATACAACCTAAATCTATCAAATGCCACAAACAAACACCAAATATCAAACTCAATTTCTTCGCCCCCAATTACAACTACGAAATCCCATCGATCTGATAATTTCTAAACTCAGAATTCAGCCAGTTATTCACTGCTAAACTTCCAAATTCACAATTCTCCAATTTCAACAACATCAACCACAAACTCATTCAATTTTCGATCATCCCCATTTTACTGCCAAAATTTCAAAACCTGTAACATTCAATTTCAAAATTAACCACACAAATTATCCACAAAAATCAGATCTGATTATGGAAGGTTTTGATCGTGGGTTTGGTGACTGTCTTGGTGATTCACGGTGTGGGTATCTCGGCTTTGGTCTGTTTTGGCAGTGGATCACGGTGGTGGGTGCGGCTGTTGGTGGGTTGATTCGGCTTCGTTCTTGATGGATCTTGGCAGTGGGTTCAGTCACGGTTTGGTGGTTCACGGCTCGGCAAGGGTCTGGTTTGTCTCAGTTTGGTCGCAGGTGATGGCTGCTGGTTTCGGCTACTGTTTGGATGGTGATGGCTCGGTGTGGTTGATGATGATGGCTCGGTGGCTCGCGGTTGAGTCACGGCTCAGTTGAGGGCGGAGTTTTGCTCGGTGGTGAGGTTCACGGCAGATCTGGCTCGGCAAAGTGGGTTTCTGTGGAAGTTCTCGGTGGGTTTGGCGAAGCTTGGTTTTGATGGTGATGGATGGTTTGGCTCTCGGCGAGGTGGTGTGGTTCGGTTGGTGCTTCTCGGTGTGGATCTCGGCTGGAGGTGGCTGGATCTCGGTTGGTGAAGACTTGCTCACGGCAAGGATGGCTCTTGGTGGGTTTTGGTCACGGCAAGGGGTGGATCTTGGTTTGATGGTGGTTCGGTTGTAGGTGCGGCTGGTGATGAAGATGGGTTTCTGGTTTTTGGTAGGTGATTGGTTGAGGATGAAGAAGATGAAGAGTAAAGGAGATGCTGCCGCGCCTCTGTTTATGTCCTGTCTTTTGAGTCAGCGTCGCGACGCTGATTTTTTTTTTTTTTTTTTTTTTTTTTTTTTTTTTTTTTTTTTTTTTTTTTGGCAAAATCATGTCTTGCAACTGATAAATCCATAGGGACGCCTCTCAAGAGATGACTCCTTACTCGGCCGTCTCTTCTGGATTGACTTTGTATCTTCGTGATTTTGTCAAATTTTTATTTTGAAAATCCCGCTTGCACTGCCTTTCTTGTTCTGAAAAATTCCGTTTTTATTTTTCCTGCAAAACTCACACACAAATTAAAAAGTTCACACAAAAATAAATAAATAAATAAATAAATTACAACAAATTGCATGGGTTGCCTCCCTGCTAGCGCTAAATTTTTCGTCTTCAGCCAGACGTGACTGAAATTTATCTGTTAAGGAGGTTTCAGTGTCGTTTTGGATGTTCGATTAAGGACAATCCCGTGAGCGTTGCTCTTGAAGGGTCTCTTCCAACGGTAAAGTGGCAAAAAATATTTTGTTTCATTCAGTGCTCGTTCCACCTTTTTAACTTTTGTTGCTCCAGTGATTCCTGCAAAGAAAGAAAGAAAATCAGGAGGTCTCGTATGGTGCTTGACTTGGAATGGAAATTCCATTCTGTCAAACTTCTGGGTGATATCTTTGATTTGTACTCCCCAAAACAGCGATGTTTTTCCTGAATGCTCTGGATCTTTATTAAGTTCTGACAGTTGCTCTTCCATTTGCTCTTCTTTTTGCTCCTCTTTTTGCTCCACCTTTTCTTCACAGATGTATTTGAAAATTTCTGCATTTAGTTCTTCATCTGTCATCTGTGAAATACATGTTTCAAAATTGTCAACCTGAGAATGAAAAGAAATGTTAGATTTTAGGTCTTCATCCTCTGATTTGACTGGATTGGATGGCTCAAGTTGATCTTCTTCAAACATTTGTGAAATGGAATCTCCAAGATCTTCGTTTTGAGGACACAGAATGTCATCCTCAATTTTTGATGCAGTTGGTACAAATATTTCAGCTTCATCCTCGTCAGAATCTGAATAATAGAAATCAAATCGAGACTTTGCCGGTTCAAGTTCCTGAACTGATACATCTGGTTGTTGATACTGCTCAGCCTCCTCTCTTTGAAGTGTCATTGTGGATTTCTGGGTTCTCGAAGCTTCATCAGTGTCATCTGAAACTGGTTCTTGAGGTATGATGTTCTGGTTTTCTATTAATTGTCTGATCTGATCTGTCATTCTCTGCATGGATTCTGTTTGACTCTGAATTTGTGCATCAAATTGAGCTGTCTGTTCTTTGAACATGTGAATCAATTGATCTTCCTCTGATGGTTCTGGTTTTTGATAAGGATCGAAGGAAGATGGTGGATAAGATGGAAAATGTGATTCTGTGAAATGTGATGGTTCTTCGTACCATGAAGGATCTTGATAGTTCTGCCACCCTGGATGGCAGTTGTATTCGCAATAATCGCTTGGGTGGTCACCATTACATATGTCACATCTCCATATTGAGTTCTGTTGAGCAAATGTAGTATTGCTTGGTTCTGGCATCCAGTGATAATCATTGGGCTCGACAACAGGCCTCAGAAAACCGGACTGTTGCTCCCAGATGTGGGGTGTATTTTCTTGTAAAGCACGTAGTCTTTCAATCTCCCAGTAGTGTTCCATTTTTAAGTCACCTGAAATCAAAAGAAAGAAATAAAAAATTACAGATAAAAATAAAGAAAATTAGATATAAGTAAATTAGATAGCTTCAAAATTAACAACTCAAGAAATATAAGTCCCCGGCAACGGCGCCAAAAACTTGACCGGCGTAAACACACACGTATAACGCAAGCGCACGTATCGTTCAAGTAGTATAAAAATATCGATCCCACGAGGACTTAATTTCTACTGTTGTTATTAATTATTGAATCTATTTAATTACAAATATCTAATTAAAGGGAGAATGGAATTGATTGCTTGATTGATTTGGTTGATTGAAGATTTGCTAAATAAATAAATAAAAAGATAAAAGAAAATACTAAGGAAAATAATAAAAGTCACAAAGATTTAAGGTTGTGATTTCTTTTAATATTATTTTAAAGATGAAGTGGTTATCTTAAAGTTGGTAATATATTGATTTATTAACCTGGAGCACTAAATTATGTGTAAGCCTCTGTCGATGGTCAGACAAAATACCCAGTATAACCCAATTGAACCATATTCCTATGTCAACCACATTACCTGGATTCATTAAGTCTAAGTTCCAATTATGGCTTCCCCCGCCCGACAGGTATATTCCTATCCTGTAAGGAAATCTATTAAAGGTTTATCTATCCTCAAGGAAGATCGTGGGTTATTAAGTCTAAGGCTGAAACCTAAAATCCCTATGTCTAGTTCATTTTAGATTTACCATATCAATCTTATTGGTGATCAGACAACAAGAAGCATTAAGATTAAGACTCAATAAATAAATCTTTATATTACCCAAATTATAAAATAATCCCTTATAAACCGGTGATATTAAAAGTCATCACAACCTCAGAAAACTAACACATAACTAGGACTAGTAAATACATAAAAGTAAAAGACATAAAGTAAAAAGCTGAAAAATAAATTACAATAAAATAAAATGCTAAGGTAAAAGGAATTACTTTTACTACTACTAATTTAGATATCTCCCATAAAATAATATATAAAATTGTGATAATATTACCAACCGACCAGTCTGGCGGTATCCGGATTAAGTCAAATTAAGTCCAACCAGCCATTAAGGCGGAACCAAAAATAAATTTACCAACCGACCAGTCTGGCGGTATCATTGATTAGTCAGGTTTAAAACAGATTAAAATTAAATTACCAACCGACCAATATAGCGGTATTCCTTATTAAGTCAATATTTTAAATAGTGAATATATTATTTTTAAGGGAGATTAATCTAAATAGTAACAGTAAAAGAATTACCTTTCACCCTAGCTGAAAAAGTTACTTCAACATGGTGAATAGTAAAAACTGTAAAAAGTAAAAAGAAATTAAATTACTATTACAAAACGTAATTAAATTATTTACAAAACTAAAAAAATAAAAAAAAAAATAAAAATCTAGAGAGAGAACTCTCTCTAGAGAGAGAAAGCAAGAGAGAGAAAGGTACATGAAAAATGAAAATTCGCGGCCTATTTATAGCAAAACAAAATTCACTGTTTGGGAACTGTTCGCGCGTCGCGACGCTAAGGCTTTGCGCGTCGCGACGCTCAAATGTCGACGTGGCACAATGAGACGGCGACACGTAGCGAGGCGGCTAACTGTGCAACTGACACGTGTCAAGGCGGCTAATTCTCAATTATTGTGATGACGTGGCGCTGACGTGGCGTAGGCGTGTGTTGCGTTTGTCGGCACAATAGGATCGCGACACGTGGCGACACGTGTCATGCTCTGATTGGCTGAGGCTGACGTGGCATGTTGACTCGGTTGACTTGCTGACGTGGCGTGGCGTGGCACGACACGTGGCATAGTTGACTCGTTGACCAATGACATGGCTGATGACGAGGCGACACGTGTCATGTCAGAGTGTCGGCAGCATCTGATGTTGACACGTGTCACGGCGCACGTTAGTAGATCGGATGTGATGGTGACACGTGGCACGGCGCATTTTAGCAAAGTCAAACTTTTCAAATTGTTGACCGTTGACCATGGCGCATTTTAGCAGAACCGGCTCACGCTGGGCGTCGCGGCGCGCAGTGTTTCAGCGTCGCGACGCGCAAGAGACGAAAATATCCCTGTTGACTCATTTTTGTCCGGTTTTGCCCCAAATTGCCTCCAGTGCTGTCCAAACTTTATTTATCTGCAAAATAACAATAAAACACATCAAAACGTTCATAAAACTCAAGAAACTATACAAAATATTAAGTTAAATGAGTGGGAAATAGTGATATAAATAACCACTCATCAACATATCCACTGGAATGCGTCTCAACAGTCAATGATATGTCATCTAAAGACTCCTTACTCATTGTTGGACAATTATGACCCATAGCGTCACTAATTGTACAGATCATGGTGTTGTTGTACAAATTAACTATTTGACAAATGAGATTGCACTCTTATCATTTGTGATTAGATCACCTAGATGTATAAATGATAGGAGGTCCCTGTGATTTGTTCCTGGATTGAGAATGATATAAGACAGTATCAGTCCACGAAGGATAAATCATTAAATATCCCTAGTTAGAGTATTATCGAGATTGGACATCGATAAATATGTAAAAGACTAGTATTATACTTGTGCGCGTTGTGAGGGCACGACTGCATAGTTCTTATATATTTGGGTATAGGATACTCATGCAAGTGTAATAGGAGGTTGTGTTTTACCGATGGTACGGGAAACAGCTTCGCTCTGGATAGACCCCCTCGGATTCCATTGGTAGTATGACTATGTGTCTATGGAAGTCCGAAATCAGGGTAGGTGTATTTGGTCTTAACCTGAGACTTGCACCGCTAATACTTGTGACAATCAATATACTTTGGTTGTGGTTGTCCAGGACTTTAGCAGGTTTTGTGTACGCCAATGCTGGGTATATTGAGAATCGTAGTTTGTTGGGTGTGATGTCAAGATGGAAGTATCACTCCAGTCATAGTGGAGATGATGGTCACGTACGATACGAAACTTGTTCTCTTATATGCTGCAGCTATCGGGATAAAATGACAAGGTCAGGTTTATCCGATTAAAGAGACTAGTTACCAGACATCCGACATGTGCTTCGTACGGGGCAAACATAATTTCAGCCCCAGGCCTAGCACGTGATCATCCGCTACTGGATCGACATACACAATACTACGTATATTACGCCTGATATAGATCGCTTATTCCTGTAAGCATGTTTCTGGAGAATTGGGTAGGCTTGGCGCTTTGCTAGAAGCCAACCTTGTCTTGTAAATCGGTAAAACTGTTGGAAATAATCTAGGTCCCAAAGATCATAAAACAAGCATGAAACATAAGTGAATACATTCAAGAAAGTCGCGGAATACTTACATCGAGCGTTGAGTGACGCATTGATGAACAAAAACGTTCACTGCCCTCCATGGACTGCTCACGGCAGCGCAGTGGTGTCCTCACTGGTTCGGCCATTGGAGATCATCTTCCAATCTCCAAGCTTCGTCGTGGTGATTCCCGGCTCATGGGTGGACTTACCTATCACCTTCGCATGATCCCGGAGTGTGCTAGCACTCTTGATTTTGCCACAAAATCACACTTGCTTCCCATTTTCTTCACTGTTTTGGCGAACCAGAAACCAGAAAAAATGATGCCCCAAGGGCATGAGAAAGATGAAGAGAATGGAGGAGAGAGAGAGATAAATGTGTTAAGTTATTTTGGAAATTGATTTCTCAAATCAAATACACAAAATTTGGTTCCAAAAGTCAAGGCAATTAATGCCCACAAATGCCAACCACACACATCACTCAATCACATCAATCAAGTTATCAAGTCACATCACTCAAAGTGACAAGTGATTTGACGCTTGATTTAACGTGCCGCACTCGAATTCGAAATACGAATGCGCTCGCAAACAATCTCGGGCTCAGGTTCGCTAATTCCAAATTAACGAATTTTCCGTTGCGTCGTAATTAAATGATTACGCCTAGCGAAATCACTATTCACGTCGCTAACGAATTAATTCTAAATTAATTCGTTCGCCCGAATTAAAATCTAATTTTAATTTCGCGTCGAAATCCAATTTCGTTTAATATATCGAATATATTAATTTATCGATTAATTCCAAATTAATCGTTCTCTCTCTTAAATGATATTTTATCCCAGATAAAATATCTCTGCAATTAATCTCAGATTAATTTTCTCTCTCATCTTATTAATCCCAGATTAATTAAAGTGTGAGTCATACGTCATCGGTGAATCTTTGGGAAGCGACCCATGAGATCCCCGGATATGTTGGCAGTAAATTCGGTCGTCGGACTATCCGAACACGTAAGTACCTCGTACTACGTTTATACCGATTTACAAGACAAGGTTGGCCTCTAGCAAAGCGCCATGCCTACCCAATTCTCCAGAAATATCCTTACAGGAATAAAGGATCTGTATCAGGCGTAGTATACATAGTATTGCATATTTATGTCCAGTATCAGATGATCACATGCAAGGCCTGGGGCTGGTACAGTGTCTGCCCCGTACGAAGCATATATCGGATAACAAGCAACTAGTCTCTTTAATATCGGATAATCATGACCAAGTCATATTATCCCGACGGTTGCAACCTTATATAGAGAACCCGTTTTGTATCCCTGTGCGATCATCAACTCCATATGACTGGAGTGACACTTCCGTCTCGACATCACACCCAACACAATACGATTCTCAATATACCCAGCATTGGAGTACACAGAACCGGTTAAAGCCCTGGACGACCTCAACCAAAGTATATTGATTGTCGCAAGTATTAGCGGTGCAAGTCTCATGTTAAGACCAAATACACCTACCCTGATTTCGGACTTCCATAGACACATAGTCATATTACCAATGGAATTCCGAGGGGGTCTTATCCAGAGCGAAGCTGTTTCCCATACCATCGGTGAAACACAACCTCCTATTACACTTGTATGAGTATCCTATACCCAAATATACGAGAACTATGCTGTTGTGCCCTCACAATGCCTATAAGTGTAATACTAGTCTTTTACGCATTCATCGATGTCAAATCTCGATAATGCTCTGACTAGGGATATTTAATGATTTATCCTTCATGGATTGATACTGTCTCATATAATTCTCAATCCATGAACAAATCACAGGGACCTCCTATCATTTATATATCTAGATGATCTAATCACAAATGATAAGAGTGCAATCTCCTTTGTCACATAGTTAATTTGTACAACACCATGATCTGTACAAATAGTGACGCTATGGGTCATAATTGTCCAACAATCTCCCACTTAGCCTATAGCCAGTCACTCGAGTGTCTGACACCCGAACTATGTACGGTTGGCTCAAATTGCTGATGAAAGACTTTCGTCAGCGGATTTGCATGATTATCGTCTGATGCGATTTATACGATCATCACATCGCCATGATGTATGATCCGAATGAATCAGATGAATATCGAAGTATGTATCTGGATCGTTGATGAGACCATTAATTCTTTAGCCTGTGCTGACGTCTAGCTCAGCTGCTAACAGAACTATATCTAATCTAATTAGATTTATTATCGACCCAAATGGCTTATATTGTCGCTTCAGTTGCAGCAATAACCCGCATTTGTTGTTTATTCGGTAACAGTATCTTGCTTGGAAGATTTCCAGCTCACTGTTCCGTTATTCAAATTGTATAGTACCATTGTTACGACTTATAGTCGTCTTTATCGGTTAGGAAACTTACGGTAATGATCCCAGTCACTTCAAGTTCTCCATCTCCATAGATTAAGACATCATCCTTAGTTGTCTAAGATACTAACGGATGTTCTTAACTTCAATCCAGTGACTATCACTTGGATTGGCCTGTTTGTGAATCCATCTGCTCAAAGCGTATGAGACACCAGGTCGCGTACAATTTTCAATGTACGGATTTCTCAGAGAGTTGTATTGAAAGCCAAGCTTTCGCTGATTTTATTTTATGGGAATATCATTTCCAAGAAATGACGTATTATCATTATTGTAGGACAGCCACTGTCAGTGCGCTCCCACTAACCTTCTTATATACACAAGAATCATTTTCGTTTTGAATTAAATCATAAACTATTTATGATTATATCAAAACGACAATTCCTAGAACCTATGCTTGCTTCGATCCAAACATGGATCGAATAACCTGCAAACCTTGTTTGCTTGTTTTGGTACGACAAAACCGCTAGGATGTTGTAAACATCCTCTGAAAGATTTTCTTTTCAGGAAAGCGATTTTGCCGTTCAGCTGACATATTTCATAAATGAAACATGCAGCTTTAGCAAGCATTATCCAAATGGATTTACTGTGGCAACAGGTAAAAGGTTGAATCGAAATCAACATAATTTTGATAACGATACCTTTCCGCTAAAAGCCTAGCTTTACACGTTGGTATGTTGCCATCCATGTACGTCTTCCTTGAAGACTTATATAGTACCAATAGGCACAATGCCTTATGGTACATCAACTAGTATCCAAACATGTTGATATACATGGAATCCATTTCGGATTCATGACACTTTTTCATAATTAGGGATTCGATACCTTGTATCACTTCCTCATACGCAGTCAGTTGGTATACCTCAAAAGATTGACATCTTTACGAGGTGAGATCAGAAACCCATACCCCAGGTTGTTTTCTGACTTTCCCCAACATACGTGGTTCTTGTGTATTCGAAGATTAATGTTATAGTTTCATCCTTGATGAACTATATGTGTTCCATTAGGATTCGATGCCTGGAATAGCATTACTCCGATTTTCATCGAGTTTTACTATCCTCCCACTTACCACTGCATATCGGTATTCTTCTAAGGAAAACCGCATGGCGAGCAACAATCTAATTGTTCTCAGGTGAGATGTATAAGTACAATACTTTGGTATCCCTAGGATAACCTATAATTGGCACTTATCCAATTTGGGTTTTAGTTTGGTATCATCCAAACATATACCTAGCATCCCAAATCATCAGGATTGAGAAACCCGGTTTCTATCATGTTCATATCTAATATGAAATATGTCAAACATATTTTAATGGAACCTTATTCTAAATAAGTTCTGCACTGTTAAGCTTATCCGTTGAAGGAAATGGTAGCTCAGAGCGACTCATGATTAACCTTAATCATGTCTAACATAATTCGGTTTATCCTGTTCGGAAACACCGTCACTTTGACGTGTTACGGGAGGAGTCCTCATTTTGAAAGAATACTATAATCTTTCAAGTATATGAGAAACTTATTGCTTAAGTATTTTCCATTACGGTCTTACCGTGACGGTTTAATACTTTAGCTGGTCTGTTTGTCTATTTCGTGTCAAAACTTAAAAGTTTCTGATTTGTGTTCTTCAAAAGAAACACATAACAATAACGCGATGCCACATCCGTATAGGTCACGAAATATTCATATCCACCTCTAGCCTAGCTAGACATGGGCCCACTTGCTTCACTATAAAGTATAAACTAGGGCTAACAGATCGGTGGCATTTACACTTTTACCAAGTAAATAGTCTTTTAGGCATTTTGCCCAATAAACTAGATTCGTAGACTTTATTTGATTAGAATCAAATTTGTCCTAGTACCCACACTTCGAAAATGTGGATATACGATTCTTGTTTAATTGTGTCCCAGACAACAATGCCACAATTAGTTTCTTCTGATCAAATCAGTTTGAGCTGTTTGTTTGTCATGTTATATGTTTGAGATTTATTTATATTCACAATATAAATGTTGTTATTCACATCTAATGTGTTTATCTCAATATCATCTTTATATAATGAAACACTTTAGTGTTCTAGAATATAAAGGTTCACCTGCAGCGGGTTAAACACTGATATAGAGATAATGTATCTAGTCAAACTAGTTACATTATAACAGTTTCCAAATTTAGGTACACACCCGAAGTTAGTTCCTAAACTTAGGTATCTACGGTTAAAACATTGACTTTCGTCCCGTTTCCAATTCGCAGATAAATCTCAATTGAGGTCAGTATCCTGCTCATAGCAGATTTTGAACATCAATATATATATATATATCACACTAAGTATCTAAAATCTAATTTTAATACTAGTAGTGAATATATTTATGACAAACATATTTGAAGTCAGAGCCTTGCTCGTTCTTCAATTCCTTCATGTCTGCTTTGTCCAAACGGCAGTCACGCTTCCGCGATCCTGTTTGCCACAATTTAGGCAGACATTTGGGATATGACCTTTATCTTCCTAGAAGATTATAATGGTTTTGCCTTTGCCTATTTCAACACTCCAGAAGCTTTTGGCCTAGCCTCGGCCTTCTAGAATATCGAAGTAAAGTGCGACTAACGCTACTTGCCTAATTGCAAAGTTTGACGTTGTCTCCTTGAGATTAATCATTAACCCTCCAAGAGTTATTAATTGCAATTTAGTACTTCTAAAATCTAAGTATAGATTTACGAAGATTCTTCAATTTCTTTATCATACTTTAAGGATCTAATCCTTAGTTCCGATTCAGAAATTAAGGAGTCTACTGCGGTAAGTATAATGGATTAAGCATTAAAGTTATCATCACATAATCTTCCAAAGATTATGCTCTACTATTTGCTTAACTCCGGGCTTAGGCCTAATATATTATTTTATCAAATAAAATAACTTATTATTTTTCCAGGACCATCCTGAAATTATTCCCAATTTGAAAATTAAACCATTTGAAATTATTCCCAAAAGTCAAGGAAATTATTTTTCCACGAGAACTATGTCGTTGTGCCCTCACAATGCGCACAAGTGTAATACTAGTCTTTTACGCATTCATCGATGTCCAATCTCGATAATGCTCTGACTAGGGATATTTAATGATTTATCCTTCGTGGATTGATATGTCTCATATCATTCTCAATCCAGGAACAAATCACAGGGACCTCCTATCATTTATATATCTAGGTAAGAGTGCAATCTCCTTTGTCACATAGTTAATTTGTACAGCAACACCATGATCTGTACAAATAGTGACGTTATGGGTCATAATTGTCCAAAAAAAACGTCGTACTTGGTACGTACGTGTTCGGATAGTCTGACGACCGTATTTACTGCCAACATATCCGGGGATCTCATGGGTCGCTTCCCGAAGATTCACCAATGATGTATGACTCGCACTTTAATTAATCTGGGATTGATTAGATGAGAGAGAAAATTAATCTGGGATTAATTGCGGAGATATTTTATCTGGATAAAATATCATTTAAAGAGAGATAACGATTAATTTGGAATTAATCGATTAATTAATATATTTGATATATTAAACGAAATTAGATTTCGACACGGAATTAAAATTAGATTTTAATTCGGGCGAACGAATTAATTTAGAATTAATTCGTTAGCGACGTGAATAGTAATTATGTTAGGCATGATTATTTAATTAAATTAGATTTAATTACGACGCAATGGAAAATTCATTAATTTGGAATTAGCAAACCGAGCCCGGGATTATTTGCAAGCGCATTCGCATTTCGAATTCGAGTGCGGCACGTAAGTCAAATCAAGCGTCAAATCGCTAGTCGCATGACTAACATCTTGCGTCACATCATTCATCAATCAAGTGATGGATGTCTTTCACTTTGAGTGATTGACGCAAGTCACTATTCATGATTGATGGATTGATGTGAGTTGATGTTGGTGGTTGGAGCCATTTATGGCTTGACTTTTTGAAATTCAAAAAGGTGGTAAATCATTTTATTTATTTTTTGGAAAATATATAAGTGTATAAGATACACTTTTCGAACCAATTCAACACAATTCTCTCTTTCTCTCATCTCTCTCTCTCACGCCCTTGGGGCAAAATTTCTCCTCTGTTTTGGCAGCCCACTGCCGTGAACCAAGGAAGAAATGAGAAGCAAGAGTCGTTGTAGGACACAGAAACTGGGCGACGCATGCTGTCCCGGGGTCGCGGCCCAGTTGGGAGTACGGAGTAGCCCACAGAAGATTAAACCGGAGAATAATGGAGTCGCCACCCGGTGTGAACCGGGAAAATGATTTAAGGCCGCACTCACCCCTCTCAAGGGAAGACCTCAAACCGTTGGGTTGGGAATGGTCCCTTACTTATGTCATTTGTAATGAATGAATTTGTGCAATTTTAACCAAGTCTACTTAACATACATATTGGTCAAAGTAGTCTAAATTCTTATAAAGCCTAAATCTTGGTTTACATGCTTCAAACTTTCATAACGGCAAACATATGATATCACACAATAAGCATGTTGAATAAATACGACTTAAACATAATCAAACTCCTATTGCGAAATAAAATAATTAAATCATGCTAAAAATAAAACAACTTTCTAATGGCCTAATCATGCTCGAATACAAGTTTGGATGAAATAAAATACGTGAATCTTTCAAGTGGTACGGGGCATTGTATCCCGAGTGCAAACCATAATACCGTCCATTCGGATTCGGCTATGGAATTTATGTCCGGGTTTCCATCCAATATACCACAAGAAGGAACACATATTCCATTCACCAATAATTCACATCATATACCAATCCACAATACTCATGCGAAATAAAGTAATAAAATAACTAAAAATAAAGGATAATAAATAAAAGGGATGCCCTCAGGTCTTACCTTTTTTAGTCGCTTTCCGGGAGTGCGTTTCACGGTGCGGAAGGGTTATCATTCCACTGTTTTCACTGGTCTGCTGTTTCTGCTGTTTTCACGGGTCCGCTGATTCTACTGCTTTATTCATTTCACTTGCGGTTTTCGCCCGCTGTTTTCTCTGATTCACTCGTTATTTCTGCCCGCCATTTTCTCCGTTTTTTCACTGTTTTCACTCAAGTTTTCAGGCTATTTTTGGACTGTTTTGTTCTCAGTTTTGGCAGCTAATTTTCGAGACTGCATGGGGGCTGTTTGCTCTCGGTTCTGGCTACTATTTTCACGTTTGGTTAGGGCATATGTGGCCAGTTGTTCACGTGGTTTTTGGGGCTGTATGCATGGGGCTTATTACACGTGCATGGGGGGGTTTCTCGGCTATGGCTGATGAATGGCGAGAAGGATTCAGTTTAGGGTTTATGTGTAACACCCCAAATAAATTTACGGACTAAATTATTAAGTTTGTGGAAGTTGGAATATAAGATGCGGTTTAGGACAAGTTTAGGGTGGCAAACGAATTTTGCCATATTAGTATTTATTTATTTATTTCACACACACACACACTGTTAGCATATACGAAAGAAAGAAAATAAAAGATAAGAAAGAGAAGGAAGACAGAGAGTAGGCGAGAGAAAAAAAAAAGAAAGAAAAAGAGAAGAGAAGTTTCGGTCCCAATCCGTAGTTCTAATCCGACTGAGTCCTTAAGGAAAAGTGTAGATCTCGTTGAGAGGATCATTTTGGTGGTGGTTTCATCTTGGGAAACTTCCAATTTTCGGAGAAATCTCGGTAAGAAACTTTTTATGGTTTTTCTTGATTTCCCGTTGATCCGGAACTCCGATCGACAAACCGTCAGCGCCATTAGATCCGGGAGAGAGAGGGGAACGCTCGGCCGTCGGAAAATTTCCGATCGGACAGGCGGGTGAAGCTCACGCGCTCCCTTTTGTGGCGGCGCGTGAGGCCCACGCGCGGCCTGGCCAATCGGCGCGTGTCCACCACGCGCCAGACAGTATCTTCGCGCCGACTTCCCGAGTCTCCTCCGCGAATTTCAGACCATTCCGAGTAGTAATGGACCTCCGAATCTTAAATTTCGTTAGGATTGCGAGAGAACGACCGAATCACGTTTCTTGCATATTCTTTCATTTATTCTAGTTATGATTATGTTCCTTATAGTAAATTCTTTTGTCTGTTAGGTGATCGTGATACCGTAAGCAGGGACGGTCCTGCTGCATATTTTCTTTCTCAGTAGTCAGCTCACCAGGTGCGTGGATAAACCTGTAACATTGATGTTTTCAAAAGTATATAGTATATATGTTTTCTTAAATGAATTTTAAGGTAATGCATTAAATGAGTTTGTTTTCAGAAAGTTTATATATTTTGCTATAAGGTATGGATCGAATATTGATTATGTTGAAATCATGTGTTTGTGATATGTGAGAAACTTGCATGATTTGAGATATATGAGCATGAATTTTGGAAATGATTTTTATGTTAGGATGCACCCCGTGTACTTATATGTGCCAGATTATTGTCGTGAGATAAGGTCTCACGTTGCCAGTTTGCTCGGATGCCAGTTTTGCCGTGGGGAAGCCCCATGTTGCCAGCTTTGCCGTATTTGTCATGAGGTTGTGCATATAGATAAATAAACAGATTTATCATTACAGAGTATTTTGAGCAGTATGAGTTTATGAGAAATGAGTTTATGAGAAATGAGATTTATGATTTGAGTTTTATGAGAAATGAGTTTATGAGAAATGAGATTTATGATTTCAAGTAAATGTTTGAGATATCGATTTACAGCTTATGTATTTATTTATATTATGAAAGACTTGTTCGATCCACCTTGTTACTTGATTATCCACGGCACTGAGCTGTGATCCATTGCACTAAGCGTGAGCTTACCCCCCATTCCTTAACATTTCAGGTTTAGCAGATTAGTAGATCGTTCTTTCATCTGCTGTTTCATCATCATTCCTGCCAGTAGAGAAAAGGTTGTGCCAACAGTAGAGTGTCTTTATTATGTTTTGAGACTGTATTTCTAGATATGTATTTCTTGGGAGAATTTTGTTATGTGGTGTTAGGCATTGAGCCTTTAATTGATACTGAGGTTATTGTGTTTCCTTTATGGATATTATGTTGAGTTGGATCATGGAGATCCTAGTTTTATGATGAGATTTTATTTTTCAGTTTAGATTTTTCCTTGTATTTTGGAGGATTAGTCCATATTACAGGGGAAACTCTGCCAGTTTCTAGTCTCCGTCTCACCCCTACCCTACCTAAGGGGACGGGTGTGACATTATGTTCTATGAATGGAGGGCTTCGGTTTAGGCATGTGAAGTTAGGGTTATTGGCTTGTTTGAAGGGCGTAAATGGCCTGTTGGTGCTGCTAGGGTTTAGCGTGAGCAGTGAGGAGAGGCTGTGTGCTCGGTGAAGGCAGTGCAGGGTGTGCGTGTGTGTTGAATATGGTGCTGCGTGTTAATCGCGAAGGGGGGCTGTTCTAGGCTAGATCTGTCGGTGTGGGGCAGTGGTGTTTATGTGAGGGCAGGCTGGGCGTGTGGCTTACGTTGAGGGAGGCAGGTGGTTTCGTGAAGGGGTGAGTGTTAGTAGGTTGTGGCTGCGCAGGTCAGTGTGTGTATGGGGCAGTTTCGTGAGCTGAGCGTGAAGGTCTTGGGTGTTATGTGAGCTAGGGTTTTATACACGTGCCTTTTAGGGTTTCGTTTATGGCAGTGAAGGGTTTTTTGCGCTGAACGTTTAAAGGCTGTGAAGAGGGAGTTTGTTGTTGTCTTGTTGCCGTGTGAGGAGGCAGGGGCTTCGTGTACGTGAGGTTTGAGGGCAGGTGCTGTGTACGTGGAAAGCAGTTCAGCTTCAACGTCCAGGTTTGAGGGCAGCAGGTGCTTTGTGTGCGGTGCATGGGCTGATGAAGGGCTGCTAGGGTTTATTCTCTGTTGCCGTGTGTGGTTTGCCCAGAGAGGAGAGGTGACGAGAGAGTGATGGATGTGTCTTTGTGAGCTATGTGCCGAGAGAGTGATGTCATTTAGGGTTTATGTGTTTAAGGGCTGTTGAAAGGCGAGTGAGGTGTTAGTTTGATGAGGGGTTTGGTTGTTACGTAAATGAGAGAAGACAGAGGAGGATGCGTGTAAGGCTTATTTAGGGTGTTTATTGCTTCTTCACAACCGAGAGAGATGAGGGTGTTGGCTAGGTTTTGGGCAGTGGATGAGGGAGAGAGGCCGAGTGTATGATGTTGGTGAAATGAGCGGGGAGTCCCGAGTGAGAGAGAGGCTAAGGGTGCATGGATGTCGTGAGAGAGACAAATGGGATTTTAGGGTTTTGGTGTGTGTTTCTCTTTTTTGCCGCCAGTCCCCCTGTGCGTGAGTGTCATAGGGTTTATATGGCTTCATTTGGAGTGAGAGAGAGAGGCACAACATGGGTGCTTATGGGTCTGCATGGGGCGTGAAGAGTGGTTATGGATGGTATGGGTGTTGCATGGAGGGTTATGGGTATTTTATGGAGGATGCATGGGTGGTTTGTGGATTTTGTGTTTGTTAAGTGCAGTGCATGGATTCTATTTGTTGTTTTGTGCTTGTTTGGTTTGTGAAGGAATGGTTTGTGAAGATGATTCACGTGGGAGTTGTGGTGGTTGAATGGGTTTTGTCATGGGTAGTGGTTGCATGAGTGATAGAAATGGGCGGTTTGGATTTTTGTTGCTTAGTGGTTGGTTTTTGGTCGTTTAGTTTCGTTGGTTAGTGTTTGGGAGGGAATTGTTTTGGAGAGAGTGGTTTTTGGTTATTTGGGTAGGAATTGTGAGATATGGTTTTGGGTCAAGGATAATTTTAAAACTGAGACCGAACGAGCGAACCCGAAGCTTGAACGAGCGAACCAAATCCAACAAAAAATGTCAATTCTCGACCCTTCCCTTCCGACGACCGCTTTCCGCGACTTCCGCAACTAAAAAGGTAGTGCCTCCATTCGAGGCTCATCATCAGGACTTACATGCAAAAATGCAGTGCCTACCGTCGCGATTTTGTGGCAAAATTGGGAGTGCTAGCACACTACGAAGTCATGTGAATGTGATAGGGAAGTCCACCCATGAGCCGGAATCGTTTGACGAAGCTTGGAGCTTGACGAAGGAGCTCAAATGGATGAAACCAGTGAGCTGTGACAGTAAACTGCCGAGCAGTCCATGGAGGCAAAATTTGAAGTTTTGTTGCCTCCCGCGTCGTTCAACCGCTCGATGTAAGTATTCCGCAACTTTCTCGATTTGTATTCGCACTTGTTTCATGTTTTGTATTCGATCCTCGGGGCCTAGAAACTCCAACAATTGGTATCAGAGCGAGTAAAAGCATGAAAAATGAATTTAGGGCTTAAAATTTGGGTAAAATGTTTTTGAGCATGATTTGAATTAATTGGATATTTGAGTATGCTTATAACATGTTTAATTGAAGTTTGATTTGATCAATTTCAAGAAAATGGTTTGGAACAATTTTCCCCCAAAATACTTAGCTTGGCCGAAAGTATTGGAGCTCTAAATGTCTTGGTGATTTTGTTTTTTGATTCATTGGAAATCATTTAGGGATATTGATTTAATGTTGAATTGAATTTAATTGGATTGAATTTGATTTGGACAAAATAATACCATTTGGCCGAGACTTTGAATAGCATGAAATGGGTTTGATTTTAATCAAAATGTGTTGGACATGTGATGATGGAAATGAGCATGATTAATTGTATAAATTGATGTTTTAGAAATGTTAATTTGGGTCATTAATCATGATATACACTTTAGGTTAATTAAATGTGAAATTGGATTTTTTGTATTTAATTAATTGGGCCTTAAAATTGGATTTGGGCTTGTTATGTTGTAAATGGACTTATTGGGCTTTGTTGTACAAAGTTGGGTTTAGGCAAAATTGGTTGGATCCAATTAGGCCCAAAACCGCATCCATAAAGCCCAAATGCGACTAATGGACCCTTAAACTTTAATTGGGCCTAATGGGCCTAAATTGATTTCTGGGCTTATGGGGTAACTCCCGGATTGGACTTTGGTTATTGGGTTCGACCCGAGTTGACCAAAAGTCCACGCCTTAAAGAAATTAATTAAAAGCCCATTGGACTTTAATTAAATTAATATTTGATATTAATCGAGCTTTGAGAGCCGTAACGATTAAATTTGGAATTTAAGTCGTATAGGTTCATTAATAAAAGTGTAGTATTTAATTTGGAATTAAATAAGCGAATTAGTATTAAATACAAATTGAATTGGATTTAATTTTGTAGTTTAATTTAATTCGAGAATTCGTACTTTAAGTACTTATTCGCAAAAATGAGTTTGACTCGAGCAAAATCAAATCGTTGTTTGAACATTGGATGGTCATTAATTATCAGATTAATTAATTGGATTAGATTGATTGATAACATGCTTGTGTGAATACATGATTGTGATGCATGAATAATGAATATCGGATGGATATTAGATGGGTGGGGCAATTTTAGAAATTGTTGTAATAAATTTGATTTATTAATTGGACCTGCATGTCCAGCCTTATCACCTCCATATTCTTTGTATTCTCTTCTCACCTATTCCCCTCAATGTAAATGAGTTTTCTTTAGAAGTATAGTGTAACGGGTAAAAGTAAATACATGTGCTAGCGGGAGAGAGAAAGGGAGAGATTTGATCTAGGATCAATGTGTAAAGTATCCATCCGCATATCATTATTATTTTATTCATATGCGCTTTATTATGTGTTTAGAATGCATGTTTAAGGGTGTATCATGATGAGACCTTAACAAAGATAATAAATTGGTTGCCAATTTGCACTCGCAAAATATTAAGCGTTTTTCCTTCCATTGAGTTATTCTCACTCAAGATCCGAGACTGGCATTGGCTTGTTGGCCAAAGTCAAGGCCTTTGTCCGTCGAGGATGTGTTTGAATCACGAGAGCTTTGTTCCATATTGGTGTCTTGTCCAAGTTGTGGTTGTTGGCCAAAGTCAAGACCACTTCTTGTCCATCGACATTGATTACGAAGCTTTCCATGGTCAATGGGTCGCGCTTAACTGAGATCACTAAGTTTGTTATGCCAAAGCCAAGGCTTAGTTGATTTAGAGGAAAAAGGTTAGGTAATACATTGGATGTATTAGCATATATAAGATATATGTTTCGGACTTGGATGTCCCCCTACCGGATCTAGGAATTGGATTGGATTCAATCGATCTTAGAGATCTACCTAGTTAATTATCATACAATTTGTTGGCCAAAGTCAAGATTGTGTGATATTTAACGGGATCCTAGCCCGCTAGGAAACATGGTTTCCCGAGTACTCGACAGAGGGTTAGAGGCTCGCCGAAAAATAGTGGGAGGCAAGAATTGAATTTGCAATATTCGTTTAATTACTTGCCATACGCGCTCATTCAAATATCATTTCGTCAAATAAATTAAATGTTAGTTGGACTAATATTTAAATGTTGTTTTAATAAATAGTTGGACTATATTCAAACAATTCATTTATAGTTGATTTTATAATTAGATTATAGTAATCAATATAATTGATTTTAATCTATTAAATTATAGTTGATTAAATAGTTGGACTATTGTAATCATTATAATAAATAGTTCTGAAATCGTTGATTAAATAGTTGGACTATTAGAATCATGATATATTTGAAAGATTGACATTTAAAACATGATCCTAGGGAAAATGTATTTAAATGGTTTAATTTTCAAAATTGGGAATAATTTCAGGATGGTCCTGGAAACTAATAAGTTACTTTATTTGATAAAATAACATATTAGGCCTAAGCCCGGAATTAAGCAAACAGTAGAGCATAATCTTTGGAAGATTTATGTGATGACAACTTAAGTGCCTAATCCATTAAGCTTGTCACAGTAGACTCCTTAATTTCTGAATCAGAACTAAGGATTAGATCCTTAAAGTATGATAATGAAATTGAAGGATCTTCGTAGATCTATTTTAGATCTTAGAAGTACTAAATTGAAATCAATAACTCTTGGAGGGTTAATGACTATTCTCAATGAGATAAAGTCAAACTTTACAATAAGGCAAGTAGCGCAAGGCGCGCCTTACTTCGATATTCTAGAAACTCGAGGCTTGGCCAAAGGCTTCTGGAATATGAAAAGGGCAAAGGCAAAATCATTATAATCTTCTAGGAAGATAAATGACATATCCCAAAATGTCTGCCTAATTATGGCAAACGGGATCGCGGAAGCGTGACTGCCGTTTGGACAAGGCAGACATGAAGAAATTGAAGACGAGCAAGGCTCTGACTTCAAATATGTTTATCATAAATATATTCGCTACTAGTATTAAAATTGGATTTTAGATACTTAGTGTGGTACATAAATATATACTGATGTTCAGAATCTGCTTTGAGCAGGATACTGACTTCAATTGAAATTTAATCTGTGAATTGGAAATGGGACGAAAGTCGCTGTTTTAACCGTAGATACCTAACTTTAGGAACTACCATCGGGTGTGTACTTAAATTAGGAAACTGTTATAATGTAACTAGTTTGACTAGAAACATTATCTCCATATCAGTGTTTAACCCATGCGGGTGAACTTTTATATTCTAGAACACTAAAGTGTTTTATTATATAAAGATGATATTGAGATAAACACATTAGATGTGAATAACAGCATTTATATTTTGAATATAAATAAATCTCATAAATATAATATGACAAACAAATAGCTCAAACTGATTTGATCAGAAGAAACTAATTTGTGGCATTGTTGTCTGGGACACAATTAAACAAGACTCGTATATCCACACTTTCGAAGAGTGGGTACTCGAACTAATTTGATTCCATTCAAATGAAGTCTACGAATCTAGTTTATTGGGCAAAGTGCCTAAAACACATTTACTTGGTAAAAGTGTAAAAGCCACTGATCTGTTAGCCCTAGTTCATAGTGAAGCAAGTGGGCCCATGTCTAGCTAGGGTAGATGTGGATATGAATATTTCGTGACCTATACGGATGTGGCATCGCATAATGGTTGTGTGTTTCTTTTGAAGAACAAAAATCGGAAACTTTTAAAGTTTCGACACGAAATAGACAAAAAGATCGGCTAAAGTATTAAACTGTCACGGTAAGACCGTAATGGAAAATACTTAAGCAATAAGTTTCTGATATACTTGAAAGAGTATAGTATTCTTTCAAATGACGGTGTGTCCGAACTGAGTAACCGAATTTTGTTGGACATGATAAGGTTAATCATGAGTCGCTCTGAGCTACCATTTCCTTCAACGAATACGCTTTAACAGTGCAGAACTTATTTAGAATAAGGTTCTATAAAATTCTGTTTGACAGATTTCATATTAGATATGAACGGGAAAGAAACCGGGTTTCTCATTCCTAAATATTTGGGATGCTAGGCATATGTTTGGATGATACCAAACTGAAACCCAAATTGGGTAAGTGTCAATTATAGGTTATCCTAGGGATACCATAAGTATTGTACTTATACATCTCACCTGAGAACAATATAATTTTTGCTCACCATGCGGTTTTCCTAAGAGGAATACTGATATGCAGTGGTAAGTGAGAGGATAGTAAAACTCGATGAAAATCGGAGTAATACTATTCAAGGCACCGAATCCTAATGGAACACATATAGTTCATCAATGATGAAACTATACCATTAATCTTCGAATACACAAGAACCGCGTAAGTCGGAGAGAGTCAGAAAACAACCTGGGGTATGGGTTTCTGATCTCACCTCATAAAGATGTCTATCTTATTAAGGTATACTAACTGACTACGTATGAGGAAGTGATACAAGGTATTGACTCCCTATTATGGCAAAGTGCCATGAATCCGAAATGGATTCCATGTATATCAACTATGTTTGGATACTAGTTGATGTACCACAAGGCATTGTGCCTATTGGTACTTATAAGTCTTCAAGGAAGACATACATAGATGGCAACATACCAACGTATAAAGCTAGGCTTTTTGCGGAAAGGTATCGTTATCAACATTGTGTTGATTATGATTCAACCTTTTACCTGTTTCCACGGTAAATCCATTTGGATAATGCTTGCTAAAGCTGCATGTTTCATTTATGAAATATGACAGCTTAACGGGAAAATCGCTTTCCTGAAAAGGAAACCTTTTGGAGAATGTTTATAACATCTTGTCGGTTTTTTCGTACCAAAACTAGCAAACAAGGTTTGCGGGTTATACGATCCATGTTTGGATTGAAGCAAGCATAGGTTCTTGGAATTATCGTTTTGATGTAATCATAATAGTTTATGATTTAATTCAAAAAGAAAAGATTCTTGTGTATATAAGAGGGTTAGTGGGAGCGCACTGACAGTGGTTGTCCTATAAATAATGAAAATATGTCATTTCTTGGAAATAATATTCCCATAATAATAATCGGTGAAAGCTTGGCTTTCATGAAAAACTCTCCGAGAAATCGTACATTGAAAATGTATGCGACCTGGTGTCTCATACGCTTTGAGCATATGGATTCACAAACAGGCCAATCCAAGTGATAGTCATTGGATTGATGTTAAGAACATCCGTTAGTATCTTAGAGAACTAAGGATGTTGTCTTAAACTATGGAGAAGGAGAACTTGAAGTGACTGGGAACACTGTAGCAAGTTTCCTAAACCGATAAAAATGACTATAAGTCACAAAAGGTACTATACATTTTGAATAACGGAACAGTGAGCTAGAAATCTTCCAAGCAAGATATTGTTACCGTATAAACAAAAAATGCGGTTAATTGCTACAGCTGAGGCAGCAATAGAAGCCATTTGGGTCGATAAAAAAATCTAATTAGATTAGATATAGTTCTGTTAGCAGCTGAGCTAGGTGTCAGCACAGGCTAAAGAATTAATGGTCTCATCAACGATCCAGATAAATACTTTGATATTCATCTGATTCGTTCGGATCATACATCGTGGCGATGTGATGATCGAATAAATCGCATCAGATGATAATCATCCAAATCCGCTGACGAAAGCATTTCTCAGCAGTTTGAGCCAACCGTACATAGTTCGGGTGTCAAGCACTCGAGTGACTGGCTATAGGCTAAGTGGGAGATTGTTGGACAATTATGACCCATAACGTCACTATTTGTACAGATCATTGTGTTGTTATACAAATTAACTATGTGACAAAGGAGATTGCACTCTTATCATTTGTGATTAGATCACCTAGATGTATAAATGATAGGAGGTCCCTGTGATTTGTTCTTGGATTGAGAATGATATGAGACATTATCATTCCACGAAGGATAAATCATTAAATATCCCTAGTCAGAGTATTATCGAGATTGGACATCGATAAATATGTAAAAGACTAGTATTACACTTGTGCGCGTTGTGAGGGCACGACGACATAAATCTCATATATTTGGGTATAGGATACTCATGCAAGTGTAATAGGAGGTTGTGTTTTACCGATGGTACGGGAAACAGTTTCGCTCTGGATAGACCCCCTCGGAATTCCATTAGTAGTATGACTATGTGTCTATGGAAGTCTGAAATCAGGGTAAGTGTATTTGGTCTTAACCTGAGACTTTCACCGCTAATACTTGCGACAATCAATATACTTTGGTTACGGTCGTCCAGGAATTTAACAAGTTCTGTGTACGCCAATGCTGGGTATATTGAGAATCGTAGTGTATTGGGTGTGATGTCAAGACGGAAGTATCACTTCAGTCATAGTGGAGATGATGGTCACGTAGGATACGGAACTTGTTCTCTTATATGCTGCAGCTATTGGGATAAAATGACAAGGTCAGGTTTATCCGATTAAAGAGACTAGTTACCAGACATCTGACATGTGCTTCGTACGGGGCAGACTCAATTAGAGCCCCAGGCCTAGCACGTGATCATCCGATACTGGATCGACATACATAATACTACATATACTACGCCTGATATAGATTGCTTATTCCTGTAAGCATGTTTCTGGAGAATTGGGTAGGCTTGGCGTTTTGCTAGAAGCCAACCTTGTCTTGTAAATTGGTAAAACATCGTACTTGGTACGTACGTGTTCGGATAGTCCGACGACCGTATTTACTGCCAACATATCTGGGGATCTCATGGGTCGCTTCCTGAAGATTCACCGATGATGTATGACTCACACTTTAATTAATCTGGGATTGATTAGATGAGAGAGAAAATTAATCTGGGATTAATTGCGGAGATATTTTATCTGGGATAAAATATCATTTAAAGAGAGATAACGATTAATTTGGAATTAATCGATTAATTAATATATTTGATATATTAAACAAAATTAGATTTCGACGCGGAATTAAAATTAGATTTTAATTCGGGCGAACGAATTAATTTAGAATTAATTCGTTAGCGACGTGAATAGTAATTATGCTAGGCATGATTATTTAATTAAATTAGATTTAATTACGACGCAACGGAAAATTCGTTAATTTAGAATTATCGAACCCGAGCCCGGGATTATTTGCGAGCACATTCGCATTTCGAATTCGAGTGTGGCACGCAAGTCAAATCAAGCGTCAAATCGTTAGTCGCATCTAGCGTCACATCATTCGTCAATCAAGTGATGGATGTATTTCACTTTGAGTGATTGACGCAGGTCATTATTCATGATTGATGGATTGATGTGAGTTGATGTTGGTGGTTGGAGCCATTTATGGCTTGACTTTTGAAATTCAAAAAAGTGGTAAATCATTTTATTTATTTTTTGGAAAATATATAAGTGTATAATATACACTTTTCCAACCAATTCAACATTTTTTCTCTTTCTCTCATCTCTCTCTCTCTCACCCTTTGGGCAAAATTTCTCCTCTGTTTTGGCAGCCCACTGCCGTGAACCAATGAAGAAATGGGAAGCAAGAGTCGTGATTTTGTGGCAAAATCGGGAGTGCTAGCACACTACGAAGTCATGCGAAGGTGATAGGGAAGTCCACCCATGATCCGGGAATCGTTTGACGAAGCTTGGAGCTTGACGAAGGAGCTCAAATGGCTGAAACCAGTGAGCTATGACAGTGAACTGCCGAGCAGTCTATGGAGGCAGAATTTTAAGTTTTATTGCCTCCCGCGTCGCTCAACCGCTCGATGTAAGTATTCCGCAACTTTCTCGATTTGTATTCGCACTTATTTCATGTTTTGTATTCGATCCTCGGGGCCTAGAAATTCCAACACGCATGCCATCCCTAATGAATTTTATTTTATCTTCGGGATTATCAGACACCATTCCTGAAGAACGACAACGAGTATTGCATGTACAGCGTGCATATTTATAACAAACGTCTAATCATTTAGCTTTTTTTTCTTAACATAAATGAAATGAAAGAGCCAGATGACTCACCTGCCAAGCGGACTTGTGCTTCAATTATCCAACGAATATCACTAGGAATACCTTGGATCATCAAAAGTCTCATTCTTTCAATGCGTGCTTAGTAGACTTTCATCAGAAAGTTTTGACGGAGAGAAGGAAAATGCTTGCGAAGTTTTGCAAGAACATCTTTCATCCTGTCTATGATTTTTCCTACAAATATTAAAGACACAAAATCTCAATATATACACAAATTACATGTGTTTCCTCTCTGATAGTGCTAACTTTAATGTCATCAGCTAGACATGACTGCCCAAACGTTAGGCTTGATCAGCAAGTGTGAGACTCTCTTTTTGTCGCTCAAATGATTCTCCCCAATAGTGCTTGACACGTTAGCTGTTGACCCTGAATGTGTTGTTGAAATTGGGGTTATGTATCTCAACTACTCCGTAGGGTAACACTTGGGTAATCACAAATGGACCTGACCACCGTGATTTCAGCTTGCCAGGGAAAAGTGTCAACCTTCAGTTGTATAACAACACCTGCTGCGTACTATTTTTTTATCATGCCACTTCTTGGTCTTTTATTTGTACAGTTTGGCATTCTCATAAGCATGGAGGCGAAATTCCTCCAATTCATTCAGTTGGTGGAGCTGTTTCTCTCATGCTGCTTGTAGATCAGAATTTAACTTCTTCAGTGCCTAGTACGCTTTATGTTCGAGCTCCACAGGCTGATGGTATGATTTCCCAAACACCAGTCGATATGGGGACATTCCAATGGATGTCTTGTAAGCTGTCTGGTAGGCCCATAATGCGTCATCCAATTTTGTAGACCAGTCTCTACTTTTTGAACCAACGGTTCTCTCCGGGATTCTTTTGATTTCTCTGTTGGAAAATTTAACCTGCCCATTTGACTGCGGATGGTAAGCAGTGGCAACTTTATGAGTAACTCTGTATTTGGATAGGAGTGCATCAAAGTATTTGTTGCAGAAATGTGTTCCAATATCACTGATAATTGCTCACGGTGTTCCGAAAGGAGTGAAAATATTCTTTTTAAGGAATTTTAACCCACTTTGGAATCATTTGATGGCAATGATGTTGCTTCAACCCATTTGGAGACATAGTCTACTGCAACCAGAATGTACAGGTTTCCATATGATGGAACAAAGGGCCTCATAAAGTCAATCCCCCATACATCAAATATCTCCACTTCGAGAATGCTTTGAAGAGGTCATTCATTTCTCCTCAAAATATTTCTCATTCTCTGGCACCTGTCACATTGAAGAACGAATAAATGAGCATCTCTAAATAGATTGGGCCAGAACAAACCTGATTGCAGGACTTTGGCTGTTGTTTTGTCTCCGCTTAAGTGTCTGTCGTATGCTGATGAATGACAATACTGCAGGACACTATTGACCTTCTCATATGGTACACAATGTCGCAATAACTGATCAGTACAATGTTTGAATAGGTACGGCTCATCCCAGACATAGTATTCGACTTCTTTGAAAAATTTCTTTTGTTGTTGATGTGTCCATTCAAATGGCCATTTCACTGATACTATGTAGTTTACATAGTCAGCATACCATGGGACTTCCTATTGCTTGATGGAAAACAACTGTTCATCTGGAAAAGTTTCTTTGATTGTTGATGAGCAGAAAATATATCAATATTTACCGCCCCTTTAACTTAATATTTTGTTTAGTTTCTCGGGTTTGATGAACGTTTTGATGTGTTTTAGTTTATTTTGCAGATAAAATAATATCAGGTCTCAATGAAATCATTTAGAATGAAATATGGGTCAAATAATGGCAATTATTGGACTTGATATTTTAATTTTGGAGATTGGAAACTTGAAAGGGCGTTTTGACGAAGTGCAGTTTTGGAAATTCCAGTTTTGCGCATCTATCGTATTTTGGGCATAACGTTTTTACTCAGATATCGGATTGAGCTGATTCAAGTTCTAGATTAAAGAAGACTCAAAGATCTACAACTTTTAAAGACAAAATAATTCGAATTCTGAAGATTTCATGCCCGTAATTGATGAACCATCCAGAAGTGTGTGTGTAGTGTGTAATTATTAAAGTCACTTCAATCATTTTCAAAGCAAAAAATAAATTAATAAATAAATAATAAAAATTATCAAATCATCACCAAACATGATAAGAGATTAGTGGAGCAATTAATAATGGATTTGTGGAGCAATTAGTGGAGCAATTAGTGGAGCAATTAATAATTGATTTGGTGGATGATTTGATGGAGGCAAAATTTTGCCTATAAATACCAAGCCATTTCATTGTAAAATTCATACTTTCTTCTAAGGAATTCCTTAAGAATACTAAGAAGATTGTATCTTGTTTGTTTATTTATAGCTTTTAGTAATTAATTTCCGCTTTCGCACTTTCTTTTCTTTACTTTTCAGTTTTACTTTCCTCAATTTACTTTTATGCACAGTACTTTTCTTTCTTTAATTTTCAGCAATTTACTTTTCAGCAATTTACTTTCAGCATTTACTTTTCAGCAATTTACTTTTCAGCTTTTACTTTATGTCTTTTACTTTTCAGCATTTTTATTTTATGTCTTTTATTTTTAAGTTTTTACTAGCCCTAGTTATGTGTTAGTTATCTGGGGTTGTGATGAATTCTAATATCACCGGTTATAAGGGGTTATTTTATAGTTTGGGTAATTTAAAGGTTTACTTATTAAGTCTTAAGCTTAATGCTTCTTGTTGTCTGATCACCAATAAGATTGATGTGGTAAATCTAAAATGAACTAGACATAGGGATTTTAGGTTTCAGCCTTAGACTTAATAGCCCACGATCTTCCTTGAGGATAGATAACCCTTTAATAGATTTCCTTACAGGATAGACATATACCTGTCGGGCGGGGGTAGCCATAATTGGAACTTAAACTTAATGAATCCAGATAATTTGGTTGACATAGACATATGGTTCAATTGGGTTAAACTGGGTATTTGCGTCTGACCATCGACAGAGGCTTTTGCATAATTTAGTGTTCCAGGTTAGTAAACCGATTTATTACACAAACATAAAATAATCACTCATCTTTTAAAAGATATTAGAATGATTCACAACCCTAGATCTTTGTGTCTTTTGTTATTTTCCTTAGTATTTTCTTTTGTCTTTTTATTTATTTATTTATTTTGTAAAACCACTTTCAACCAATCAAACAATCAATATCTTCACCCTCAATTAGATATTTGTAAATAAATAGATTCAATAATTAATAACAACAGTAGGAATTAAGTCCTCGTGGGATCGATATTTTTATACTACTTGAACGATACGTGCGCTTGCGTTATACGTGTGTGTTTACGCCGGTCAAGTTTTTGGCGCCGTTGCCGGGGACTTATATTTCTTGAGTTATTAATTTTGATGCTATCCAATTTACTTGTATCTAATTTTCTTTATTTTTATCTGTAATTTTTATTTCTTTCTTTTGTTTTCAGGTTTGGAAAAAAAATGGAAACATACTGGGAGATTGAAAGATTACGTGCTTTACAAGAAGATACACCCCACATTTGGGAGCAACAGTCCGGTTTTCTGAGGCCTTTTGTCCAGCCCAACAATTATCACCGGATGCCAGAACCAAGCAATACCCCATTTGCTCAGAACGAGATGGGGAGATGTTGATATGTGATGGTAACCACCCGAGCGATCAATGTATATACCGTTCAGAGTGGCAGAATTTTCAGAATCATTCAAAGTATGAAAAACCATCACATTTTCCATCTTATCCACCATCCATATGCGATTTTCATCAACAACCAGAACCATCAGAGGAAAATCAGTTATTAAACATGCTCAAAGATATGTTCGAGAAACAAAAGTTGGATGAAATGCTTGAAATAAGCCAGAAACAATTTGAAAGTATTCAGAGACAATCAGAATTCATTCAGAGGATGACAGATCAAATGAGACAATTCACAGAAAACCAGAACTATATACCTCAAGAACCAGTTTCAGATGACATGATAAAGCCTTCGAGTACCAATCATTTCACAATGACACTTCAACAGAGGAGGAGGTGAGCAGTATCAACAACCAGAGGTATCAGTTCAGGAGCCCGAACCGGCAAAGTCTCGATTTGATTTTTATTATTCTGACTCTGACGAGGATGAAGCTGATCTATTTGTACCAACTGCACCAACAACGGAGAATCAAACTTTCAATCCTCAAAATGAAGATCTTGGAGATTCCATTGCACAAATGTTTGAAGAAGATCTACTTGAGCCAACCATTCCAGTCATATCAGAGGATGAAGACCTAATGTCAGAAACATCATTACATCCTCAGGTTGACAATTTTGAAACATGTATTTCACAGATGACAGATGAAGAGCTGAATATAAAAATTTTACAATACATCTGTGAAGAAAAGGTGGAGCAAGAAACAGAGCAAATGGAGGAGCAAATGTCTGACCTTAATAAAGATCCAGAGCATTCAAGAGAAACATCGCTGTTTTGGGGAGTACAAATCAAAGATATCACTCAGAAACTTGACAGAATGGAACTTCCATTCCAAGTCAAGCATCATACGAGACCTCCTGATTTTCTTTCTTTCTTTGCAAGAATCACTGGAACAACAAGGAGTAAAAAGGTGGCACGAGCACTGAATGAGACAAAACTCTTTTTGCCACTTTACCGTTGGAAAAGACCCTTCAAAAGCAACGCTCACGGGATTGTCTTTAATCGGACATCCAAAACGACATTGAAACCTCCTTAACAGATGAATTTCAGTCACGTCTGGCTGAAGACGAAAAATTTAGCGCTAGCAGGGAGGCAACCCATGCAATTTGTTGTAATTTGTTTTCATATTTTGTGTGAACTTTTTAATTTTGTGTGTTATTTTTGTAGGGAAAGGCACAAACGAAGCATTTTAAGACATAAGGAATTGTGTTTGGCAATCAAAGATGAGAAACAATTCATTAGCGATGGCTGAATAGGAATGAAATCTTGAGACACATCCTAATGAATTTATACTAAGCGAGTGGCGTATTGCGTACACAATTCTGTTGCCTTATTATTGCTTTGATTCGCTTTTCTATTGTAATTATCTTTATTTTCGTAGACAGGATCCATACTTTTTGACCTTTCACGATCTCTTTTGTTGTTTAGCTAACAATCGTCCTTTGGAAGATATTAGTGCTATTATTACTCACACTTTTTTCAGGTACTATAAATTCAGCCCGTCATTGCACATTTGAAGGCATCCAGAGTTGAAAAAGAAATAAAAAAAAATGGAAGCTACTTCAAGAAGACGATTTGAAAACATCTGCGTGTTTGTGTGGTAGTAGTGTTGGTACTAAGCCACAATACATAGAAGCCATATGAATTGGGTCGAGTCTTAGCTGCAAGAAATATGCAATAATATATGGCGGAGGCAATCTCGGACTTATGGGGATCGTTTCAAAGGCTGTACAGGAAGGAGACAGTCATGTTTTGGGAATCATCCCAAAACCCTTGGCAGAGGCAATCTTATTGGATCATCAAACGGAGAGGAACTGATCGTGCCAGGTATGTCTGAACGACTGGTAGAAATGATTAACCGTGCTGATGCTTTTATCGCTTTGCCTGGTGGCTTGGGTACATTGGAGGAAATTTTTATAGTTTTATCTTGGGCGAACCTGAACATACACCAGAAACCGCTTGGACTGTTTAATGTTGATGGATTTTATGATTTTCTTTGTGTGTTTCTTGATGATGCCGAAGAAATGGGTTCGTGTCAAAACCTATGAAAGAACTCCTCTTCACTGCCAGAACCGCTCCGGATCTAATAGACCAACTCATAGCCTATGAACCATAAGTTGACCCTATCCTTTCAAAGATAAATTGGTCCGAGGACGATCGTGGTAAGAGACGTAGAATTAATCTGGATCTTAACCTTTAATCTCCTGTAGAATTTCAGCTAACCATGTATTATCTTCTAAACTCTCCTTTTACTGTTTAAGACATTGGGGACAATGTCTCATTTAGGTTTGGGGAGGGAATTAGTTGATCAGTACCTTGTGTTTAGTTTGTTGTGTTATTTCTTTATTTTTAGTCCAAAATTTTTCGAAAAATACAAAACAAAATTGGAAAATTTTCAAAAATTACAAAAATATTTTTTTGTTTTTTTGTTTTTATTCTGACTAAAAGGTGAAATTGGTAAGAGGTAGCTGAGTAAGGAGTTTCCACTCCTGAGACGTATCTCAAACCTATTTCGAAACAACTTAATTTTTGTTTATTTCCTTTTGAATTATTTAATTTGTAAATTCTCCATAAAATTGACTAAAATGAATCTTCATATGCTCAGTTGACAGATATTATCAACATACATGGTAACATACGGACATGAGCTAAAATTGAAAAGTTTGTAATATTCAGTGCTCTAGTTTAATTGGAGGATCATCTTAAAAAAGTGATGGAGTAAAAAAAAAAAAAAAAAAAAAAAAAGTCTGAGATCCAAGTTATTAAGTCTGTAAGGGTGTTTTAACACTTAGTGCCCTAAAACCAACTGGTTTGGGAGTCACTGGCCCAACACTCGCTACATGGATCAAAGATGCTGCAAAAATATATATATATATATATATATTTATATCTGAAGTCTGGGTAATTAAGTCCGTAGGGGTGTCTTAACACCTGGTGCCCTAAAGCCAACTGGTTTGGGAGCCACCGACCCAACGCTCGCTACATAGACGGAAGGTATTGTATATAAATAAAAAATAGAGAAAAATCAAAGAAAAAATCAGAAAAATGAAAAATTATTCCATTGCTGCAAAAAGGTGTGAATTCTGATAAAACTTTAGGACAAAAATATTACTCTCTATATCAACTGCACTTATGACTGTTGTGGGCAAAAATGAGTGTTGTTAATATTTTGTTGGCTGTGTATATGGAGAATGGTAAAAATAATCGGAGAATTTACTTATTCAGTAATTTAAAATAAAACAAAACAACTAGTAACTTGGAGTAGAAGTTTCACCTGATTAGTCACTAACTTCTTTATTCTCTTTTCGCTTGTCTTTTTTGCTTTTGTGTGCATTAGTTTTACTACCTTTTTACTTTTATAAAATGTTTGTGGGTATCATTGCTGTACACCCTCACGAGACTACAACTCGTCCACTAGGGACACCTAGGGGTTTAAAGGCTTGTTGCATATGCTAAATGCAACCGTGATCCCTACGAAAGTGGCATAGTTTAATTTTAATTTTCTTCTTGTATTTTATTTTTTTATTTGCTCGAGGACCAGCAGCAAAATGTTAGGTTTGGGGTGTGATGAGCGGAAAATATATCAATATTTACCGCCCCTTTAACTTAATATTTTGTTTAGTTTCTCGGGTTTGATGAACGTTTTGATGTGTTTTAGTTTATTTTGCAGATAAAATAATATCGGGTCTCAATGAAATCATTTAGGATGAAATATGGGTCAAATAATGGCAATTATTGGACTTGATATTTTAATTTTGGAGATTGGAAACTTGAAAGGGCGTTTTGACGAAGTGCAGTTTTGGAATTCCAGTTTTAACGCATCTGTCGTATTTTGGGCATAACTTTTTACTCAGAAATCGGATTGAGCTGATTCAAGTTCTAGATTAAAAAGACTCAAAGATCTACAACTTTTAAAGACAAAATAATTTCGAATTCTGAAGATTTCATGCCCGAAATTGATGAACCATCCAGAAGTGTGTAGTGTGTAATTATTAAAGTCACTTTCAATCATTTTCAAAGCAAAAATAAATTAAATAAATAAATAATAAAAATTATCAAATCATCACCAAACATGATAAGAGATTAGTGGAGCAATTAATAATGGATTTGGTGGAGCAATTAGTGGAGCAATTAATAATTGATTTGGTGGATGATTTGATGGAGGTAAAATTTTGCCTATAAATACCAAGCCATTTCATTTGTAAAATTCATACTTTCTTCTAAGGAATTCCTTAAGAATACTAAGAAGATTGTATCTTGTTTGTTTATTTATAGCTTTTAGTAATTAATTTCCGCTTTCGCACTTTCTTTTCTTTACTTTTCAGTTTTTACTTTCCGCAATTTACTTTTATGCACAGTACTTTTCTTTCTTTAATTTTCAGCAATTTACTTTCAGCAATTTACTTTCAGCATTTACTTTTCAGCAATTTACTTTTCAGCTTTTACTTTATGTCTTTTACTTTTCAGCATTTTTATTTTATGTCTTTTATTTTTATGTTTTTACTATCCCTAGTTATGTGTTAGTTATCTGGGGTTGTGATGAATTCTAATATCACCGGTTTATAAGGGGTTATTTTATAGTTTGGGTAATTTAAAGGTTTACTTATTAAGTCTTAAGCTTAATGCTTCTTGTTGTCTGATCACCAATAAGATTGATGTGGTAAATCTAAAATGAACTAGACATAGGGATTTTAGGTTTCAGCCTTAGACTTAATAGCCCACGATCTTCCTTGAGGATAGATAACCCTTTAATAGATTTCCTTACAGGATAGACATATACCTGTCGGGCGGGGGCAGCCAGCCATAATGAACTTAAACTTAATGAATCCAGATAATTTGGTTGACATAGACATATGGTTCAATTGGGTTAAACTGGGTATTTACGTCTGACCATCGACAGAGGCTTTTGCATAATTTAGTGTTCCAAGTTAGTAAACCGATTTATTACACAAACATAAAATAATCACTTCATCTTTTAAAAGATATTAGAATGATTCACACCCTAGATCTTTGTGTCTTTTGTTATTTTCCTTAGTGTATTTTCTTTTGTCTTTTTATTTATTTATTTATTTTGTAAAACCACTTTCAACCAATCAAACAATCATTATCTTCACCCTCAATTAGATATTTGTAAATAAATAGATTCAATAATTAATAACAACAGTAGGAATTAAGTCCTCGTGGGATCGATATTTTTATACTACTTGAACGATACGTGCGCTTGCGTTATACGTGTGTGTTTACGCCGGTCAATTGTCAACTCAGTGCCAGTTGTACCTCCATTTTCAAGCCTTGACAAGTGATCTGCCACTTGATTTTCTGTCATATTCCTATCCTGGATCTCCACGTCGAATTCTTACAGTAGAAGCACCCAACGAATCAATATGGGTGTAGGTACTGCATTTTTGAATATAAGTCCCTATGATGAGTCTCATTTGGAGACACTACCTTTTAAGTCACGGAGGTCACGGAAAACGGACATCGGAAGGGGGGATTCAGAATAAACAAGGTTCACTGTTTTCGTTCGTGCTGCGTTCGTGTATACGTTCGAACGCCAAACAGATTGCGGGCGTTCGTGCCGCGTTCGAGGAAGCGTTTGAACGGTGTCGGTAATTCTGGTTTTGCTGCTAGCCTCACATCAAGCCCAATTTGCCCAAGCCTTGGCCCACACGCCCAAGCCCACTTAAAACACATATTTAACACATGGTGAAATCAAAACAAATCTAAAAATCACATACCAAATTAAAATAAACATTAAAATCAATCAAATATTTTAATTCCTTAATTAAGATATTCACCCACCAATTACACAAGATTTATTCTTCACTAAACAAAATCACATACTAAATTAAAAAGATGTCATGCCTAATTAAAATCAATTATAACAAATTAAAGATATTGTATTCATAATCTAAGCCAAATTTTCCCCCTCAATCTAATCCTTTCCTTGCTCAACACCAAATCAAATCCCTTCCTTGTGAGACAAGGTGAAGCCCTAGCCTTTCTCTATATAAACAACCCCTAACCAAGACATGAGGGGGCTAGCTCATACACACAACTCACACGAAAATCACAACACACACAAGAAACACCCAAGCTTATTGACACAACTCTCCCTCACTCTCAATAACCGAAGATCACAAACCAAAGAACCCTCATTGCCTTGACCAAAACACATCCCGAACAGCCCTTTACCTCATCAAAACAGCCCCCGAACCACGCCGTAACACCACCAAAAATCACACCCAAAACAGTAGCAAAAACATCCCAAGAACAGTAACTAAAATACAGCAGTAGAACAGTAGCAAAACGGCAGTGAATCGAAGTCAAAAGCAGCAGCAAAAGATGGAGAACGACGACTCAAAATAGTAAGACAACGAACAAAAGCAGTGAACCAGTGAACCGGAAGAGTTGCGGAGCATCCACCCTTCCGACGTTTGTGGATGCATGTTGTGGCTTGAATGAAATGGAAAATGTGCCGCCTCTTGTGGTATATAGGATGGAAACCCGGACATAAATTTCATAGGCGATTCCGAATGGACGGTAGTATGATCTGTACTCGGGATACAACTCCACGTACCACTTAAGTAAACGGTACATTCTTTTGTTTTATGTTGCTTGGATTTATTTATTTTCGTTATTTGAATTCTGCATGTTACTTTTGTATATATGATACAATCGAGCGCATGGGCTTAGTAAGTCAGATTAAAGGTCCCCTATTTGGAGGGGTTAAAATCCTTTACCACAATACTTTGCCGCGCCGGTTGATGTGTGTTCGGTTGGATATAAGATCTGTTCAATCAGACATACTAAGTTTGATATGATTGTCTTTATTCTTGTATGCATGATGTGATCGAGAGCATGGGCTTAGTAAGTGCGATGAAAGGTCCTCTAATTGAAGAGGTTAAAATCATTTACCATGATGCTTTGCCGCGCCGATTAACGTATATTCGGTTGAATGTAAGATGTGTTCAATCGGGTACATGAAGTCTAAGGTTATTGTCTTTATTTTTATATGCATTGAGATAAGCGCATGGGCTTAGTAAGTGCGATGAAAGGTCCTCTAATTGGAGAGGTTAAAATCCTTCGCCGCGCTTCGTATTTCGCTATTTGCTTTTTTTTTATGTATGTATTGCGTCACATTTTGTGCATCAGGTCTGTTCCCGTTCGAATGCGTTTTCAAACGCTATACGAACGCGAACCTTCTGTTTCCCGTTCGAACGTGTTTTACAAATGCTACTTAAACGCGCATGCATTTTGTTTCATCAGGTCTGGATCCGTTCGAACGTGTTATCAAACGCTACACGAACGTGAACCTTCTGTTTACCATTCGAACGCGTTTACGAACGCTACACGAACGCGCACATACTGAACTAAGTCTTTCTCATCATATTTCATTCACAACTGCCTTTTGGGTGATCTCCCTTGCATTATGTAGCCAATAATATTATTTGTATTCCTGCATTTATCCATTTGATGTGTTCTTGGGATGATATTCGAGCATGATTAGGCTATTAGCATGTTATTTGGTTAATATGTTCATGAGATAGTACTCAAGCATGATTAGATTGTTCTTAGTTTTCCCTATCATATGATTGAGAAATGTTCATGAGATTGCCATGTGATGTTGCATGTTGTGATGAACTTGTTGATCTATGCATGTGAATTTAGAAGCATGATACTCTTGGAAATAAGTGTTACTTAAACTTGATTAAATTATTACATAAATCCTTTCATTACAAGTGACATAAGTAAGGGACCATTCCGAACCCAACGGTTTGAGGTCTTCCCTTGCGAGGGGTGAGTGCGGCCTTAAATCTCATTTTCCCGGTTCACACCGGGTGGCGAATCCATTATTCTCCGGTTTAGTCCCCCGTGGCTACTCCGTACTCCCGACCGGGCCGCGAGCCCGGGACAGCATGCGTCGCCCCAGTTTCTGTGTCCCCACAGTCTGGCGACTCCCCTGGGGATAGAGAATCGGCCCCGAATATTGTCTTGTAATGATTGGATTTATGTTTTAATTGACCGTGTCTATAGTGGATAAAATGGGGGTTTAATCAAAAGGCATTTTGAGGCTAGGTAATGGTTTGGTGTCTTCCTTCATTCACTACCTTTCTAGAAGGAAAAGTTGTGAAGGCACCTAGATAGCCATCTACTCGTAGCCTATTGTGACGGACTAATTTGGAGGACTCATTGTTTATTCCTGACACCAAGCGATAAGAGCCTAAGAGGCTTGGGTATTTAAGTGAGCCTCGCTCCACCTTCCCTCTGGGGAATCTACAACGGGAAATCCATTTGACAGTCCGTCACACACCATAGCTCATTGGCACGTACCTTAGTGTATAAAAAAGGGTGTGCTCACTTGGTCGCTCGAACCCTTGAGTGGGGAGACCTAGTTGTGGGCCATCCTTCGCTGACGAGAGCTTTTGTCTATACTCCTGCGAACCCACCCATAGACCGGGTTTGCATGGTTAAAGTAACAATTATTTCCTTGAGTATGTGCTAGTGGACCATCCTCATTTGGATGCAGTTGGACCATTGTCAGAAATGCGGACTTGCTGGGCCATTTAAACTGGGGCGAGTTCGTACCTTATGACCATTGGGCCCAAAGCTTCTGAAATGTTGATGGGCCATTCCGTAGAAATTATTACTTTATTTTTGCATTATCTTTTATGCTTGTGTGTGAGAACATCATCGTTTGGATCCATTTGGACCATTTGTCATGAGATATAGGCTTGTTGGGCCATTTAAACTAGGATAAGAACGTATTTTATGACGGTTGGGCCAAAGGCGTCTAAGTGTTGATGGGCCACTTTGTGCTTGTGTTCGGAACATTACCATTTGGATTTAGTTGGGCTCCTTGTCATGAGATGTGAACTCGTTGGGCCATTTAAACTGGGATGGGTTCATTCCTATGACAGTTAGCCCAGAAGCTTCTAAAATGATAACGGGCCGATTTTTTTGAAAATTTTAGTTGATTTAGTATGTTATATATGTTACATGCATCTCATGCACCCCATGCATACATATATCATGTTAACCCTTGTGTTCTGAAAGCCATCATAGATTCCCGTTGGGTTAGGGAAAAGGGAAGACTCACCAAAATACTGGGAACAGACATGAGTGAATCAGATATTGAGGTATCCCGTATGGATCAGTTGGAAAACGGTCTCGCCAAGGTCACTGAACAGTTGCAAGCCTTGACTACTGCCATGACAAATATGGTTGTGCCCCGTGCTGGGGGAAATTCTGAGAATATGAGGCGTGAGGAGCCTCTGAGCGGGTTGGGGGATGATATCCCCACTTTTGATGATGACATGGCAGAGTTTGCAACAGGCAGAGTGATTGGGTCTCAGGCAGAATTTCAGAAGCTTCGGGATCAAGTTGAAACAGTTACCCGCAAAATGAGGGGTAAACATGAAGAGTTGTTAGATTATGAGGCAATGACCTTCGAAGAACAGCTGCCAGCTCAGTTTAAAATGCCCGACATGGCCAAGTTTAATGGGAATGGAGACCCGAGAGTCCATCTGCAGTAATATGTCTCAGTCATGAGTTCAGTGGGCCTATCACAGCGCCAAGTCCAAAAGATGTTTGGGATGTCACTCGAGGGGGCACATGTGGTTTGGTATCATAGCCTTTAGAAGAAGGTTAAGGAAGATTGGAGGGAACTAGCTGATGCTTTTCTGAAGCAGTATGTTACAGACTTAGAGATTGACTTGTCACTCCGTGATTTGGAGAACACTAAACAGAAGCCAGAGGAAAGTTTCAAATAGTATGTGGATCGCTGGAGAAGCCAGCTTCTGAAAATGCAGACTCGGCCTTCAGAGAAAGACCAAATTAAGATAATTATCAAGGGCACAAAGCCCTCTATTTATGGTAAGCTGAGGAGGATGACCTCCATGATTACTGATTTCCGACAGTTGAGAGAGACTGTCATGGATATTGAGGAAGAAGAGGCTGAAAACAGAAAGTTTTATGGCCAGAATAGAAGAACTTTTGGGGGGCATTCTGAGACTAAACCCGCTACTGCCGAGGTTGCTTCCATCAAAAACCGGCATTTCTCTAACCTGGGGAAGCCGTTATCTAAGGTGCTTGAGAAGTTGAAGGGACAAGGACTCCTAAAACCCTTAGAACCTAAACCACTTCCAGATCCTATACCACCCAACCTTGACCTAAGCCTGTATTGTCACTTCCATCAGAGGAGAGGCCACGAAACTGACAACTGCACCCGCCTTAGGCATGAAATCCAAAACCTCATCGATGCTCACAAAATACCCGACCCAGAGAAAGAACAACCCAACACATATTGGAACCCCCTACCAAATTACCACTCCGTTCCACCACCCACCTACATGATCAACTCTGGATTGCTCGAAACTTTTGTCCTTCAAACCCTTAACCACCAAGCTTCTTACATGGAGATAGGGGATGATAGTGAAGAACCGTAGGTCAAGAAAGAAGGCAATGTTGCGAATGATGAAGTTGTTCCTCCTATTTTATTTGATCCTGCATTTTTAATATAGACATTGACTTGGTTTACCTGTTCGAACCATTTCTTAAATGATAATAAAGACGTTCATTTCGTTTACATGCCTGAGTCTCTCCCTCCAACCTGCAACATGAGTATATTTGAGAAAAGTATTCAACCCTGGTACTATGAAATTCAGTGATGTTTAGAACACGGGGAATCTTCGGAAGCAACAACAGTACAGTCAGTTTCAGAAATGAATCAGTATCAGCTTGGGGGCGAGGCCCACATCATCAGCATCAGTTTAGGGGCTTAAGCCCACATCAGCATCAGTTTGGGGATGAGTCCCAGGGCCGAGGCCCACATCAGTTACAGTTTGAGGATGAGTCCTAGGGCCGAGGCCCACATCAGTATCAGTTTAGGGCTGAGGCCCACATCAATATCAATTTAGGGCTGAGGCCCACATCAATATCAAATTAGGGCCGAGGCCCACATCAATATCAGTTTAGGGCCGAGGCCCACATCAATATCAGCTTGGGGGCGAGGCCTACATCAGTATCAGCATCAGTTTAGGGGCTGAGGCCCACATCAGTTTCAGTTTTGGGGATGAGTCCCAGGGTCGAGGCCCACATCGGAATCAGTATCAGTTCTGCCGGGTATGGCATTCTGGGGGCGAGGCCCACATTGGTTCAGTATTAGTTCTGCCGGGTATAGTACTCTGGGGGGCGAGGCCCACATCATTATCAGTAACGATTTGGAAATTGACCACTCTCATATCAGTAATGGTTCGGAAATGGACCACTCTCTTATCAGCAACGGTTCGGAAATGAACCACTCTCATATCAGTAGTGGTTCGGAAATGGACCATCTCTCATCAGCAACGGTTCGGAAATGGACCATTATCACATCTCACCAAAAAGGGCACTCCGAAAATGGAGCACGGTTCGAAATGGACCATCATCTCATCTCGCTGAAAATGGCACTCTGAAAATAGAGCACGGTTCGGAAATGGACCAAGGAAGGCCTAACCCATCGGAATATGATACATATACATGCATACATGCATACATATCACATACATGCAATATTTGTTTTGTGTTCGCAGGTTTGTAGCGGCAAAGACCATCTCATCAAATAACGGTTCAAAAATGAGCCACATTCTCGCACAGCACGGTTCGAAAATGGACCGCTACCACAACAGATGCCGAAAATGGCACCCTAAAATGGAGCACACATAGCAGACGCCGAAAATGGAACTCCAAAATGGAGCACTCACAACAGATTCCGAAAATGGCGCTCCAAAATGGAGCACACACAGCAAACGCCGAAAATGGCACTCCAAAATGGAGCACTCACAACAGACGCCGAAAATGGCACTCCAAAATGGAGCATTCACAACAGATGCCGAAAATGGCATTCCAAAATGGAGCACACACAGCAAAGGCCGAAAATGGCGTTCCAAAATGGAACACACACAACAAATGCCGGAAATGGCGCTCCAAAATGGAGCACACACACAAAACATGCTGAAAATGGCGCTCTAAAAATGGAGCACGGTTCGGGAATGAACAGGGGTCGCAGCACCTCACCACCAAATCAACTCAACTCAACACATGGTAAGTCAAGTGGCAGCTGGCGAGCCAGGTAAATGAAAATGCATTGCATAACTCTGATAGGATTGTCACTGTTACACATTACACAAGTCCCATCAAAGTGGGGGCGACTGTAGGCACTGCATTTTTGCATATAAGTCCCTATGATGAGTCTCATTTGGAGACACTACCTTTTAAGTCACGGAGGTCACGGAAAACGGACATCGGAAGGGGGGATTCAGAATAAACAAGGTTCACTGTTTTCGTTCGTGCTGCGTTCGTGTATACATTCGAACGCCAAACAGATTACGGGCGTTCGTGCCGCGTTCGAGGAAGCGTTCGAACGGTGTCGGTAATTCTGGTTTTGCTGCTAGCCTCACATCAAGCCCAATTCGCCCAAGCCTTGGCCCACACGCCCAAGCCCACTTAAAACACATATTTAACACATGGTGAAATCAAAACAAATCTAAAAATCACATACCAAATTAAAATAAACATTAAAATCAATCAAATATTTTAATTCCTTAATTAAGATATTCACCCACCAATTACACAAGATTCCTTCTTAACTAAACAAAATCACATACTAAATTAAAAAGATGTCATGCCTAATTAAAATCAATTATAACAAATTAAAGATATTGTATTCCTAATCTAAGCCAAATTTGTCCCCCCTCAATCTAATCATTTCCTTCCCAACACCAAATCAAATCCCTTCCTTGTGAGACAAGGTGAAGCCCTAGCCTTTCTCTATATAAACAACCCATAACCAAGACATGAGGGGGCTAGCTCATACACACAACTCACACGAAAATCACAACACACATAAGAAACACCCAAACTTATTGACACAACTCTCCCTCACTCTCAATAACCGAAGATCACAAACCAAATAACCCTCATTACCTTGACCAAAACACATCCCGAACAGCCCATTTACCTCATCAAAACAGCCCCCGAACCACATCGTAACACCATCGAAAATCACACCCAAAACAGTAGCCAAAACATCCCAAGAACATTAACTAAAATACAGCAGCAGAACAGTAGCAAAACGGCAGCGAATCGAAGTCAAAAGCAGCAGCAAAAGACGGAGAATGACGACTCAAAACAGTAAGACAACGAATGAGAGCATTGAACCAGTGAACCGGAAGAGTTGTGGAGCATCCACCCTTCCGACGATCGTGTACCGTACATCCGAGAGGTGATTTAAAAGGTTAGACCTGAGGGCACTTTTCTCATTAGTTTATATTCGTCTTTTGATTGTTTATTGAATTCTATTCGCATGAGAGTCGTTTGTGGATGCATGTTGTGGCTTGAATGAAATGGAAAATGTGCCGCCTCTTGTGGTATATAGGATGGAAACCCGGACATAAATTTCATAGGCGATTCCGAATGGACGGTAGTATGATCTGTACTCGGGATACAACTCCACGTACCACTTAAGTAAACGGTACATTCTTTTATTTTATGTTGTTTGGATTTATTTATTTTCGTTATTTGAATTCTGCATGTTACTTTTGTATGTATGATACAATCGAGCGCATGGGCTTAGTAAGTCAGATTAAAGGTCCCCTATTTGGAGTTGTTAAAATCCTTTACCACAATGATCTGCCGCGCCGGTTGATGTGTGTTCGGTTGGATATAAGATATGTTCAATCGGACATACTAAGTTTGATATGATTGTCTTTATTCTTGTATACATGATGTGATCGAGAGCATGGGCTTAGTAAGTGCGATGAAAGGTCCTCTAATTGAAGAGGTTAAAATCATTTACCATGATGCTTTGCCGCGCCGATTAACGTATATTCGGTTGAATGTAAGATGTGTTCAATCGGGTACATGAAGTCTAAGGTTATTGTCTTTATTTTTATATGCATTGAGATAAGCGCATGGGCTTAGTAAGTGCGATGAAAGGTCCTCTAATTGGAGAGGTTAAAATCCTTCGCCACGATGCTTCGCCGCGCTTCGTATTTCGCTATTTGCTTTTTTTTATGTATGTATTGCGTCACATTTTGTGCATCAGGTCTGTTCCCGTTCGAACACATTTTCGAACGCTATATGAACGCGAACCTTCTGTTTCCCGTTTGAACGCGTTTTACAAATGCTACTCGAACGCGCATGCATTTTGTTTCATCAGGTCTGGATCCGTTCGAACGCGTTATCAAACGCTACACGAACGTGAACCTTCTGTTTACCGTTCGAACGCGTTTACGAACGCTACACGAATGCGCACATACTGAACTAAGTCTGTCTCATCATATTTCATTCACAACTGCCTTTTGGGTGATCTCCCTTGCATTATGTAGCCAATCATATTATTTGTATTCCTGCATTTATCCATTCGATGTGTTCTTGGGATGATATTCGAGCATGATTAGGCTATTAGCATGTTATTTGGTTAATATATTCATGAGATAGTACTCAAGCATGATTAGGTTGTTCTTAGTTTTCCCTATCATATGATTGAGAAATGTTCATGAGATTGCCATGTGATGTTGCATGTTGTGATGAACTTGTTGATGTATGCATGTGAATTTAGAAGCATGATACTCTTGGAAATAAGTGTTACTTAAACTTGATTAAATTATTACATAAATCCTTTCATTACAAGTGACATAAGTAAAGGACCATTCCGAACCCAACGGTTTGAGGTCTTCCCTTGCGAGGGGTGAGTGCAGCCTTAAATCTCATTTTCCCGGTTCACACCGGGTGGCGAATCCATTATTCTCCGGTTTAGTCCCCCGTGGCTACTCCGTACTCCCGACCGGGCCGCGAGCCCGGGACAGCATGCGTCGCTCCAGTTTCTGTGTCCCCACAATGGGCTTGGCATCTTTCTTCGCGATCAGGTATTTGAGTGCTAAATGATCTTTGTAGACCACCATTTTTGGACCCAATAAATAAAAAGCGGAATTTATCAAAAGCAAACACAACTATAAGCAACTCATTTAGTTGTTGTGTAGTTGAGTTGTGTTTCATTCAAAGTTTTGCTGGCGTAGTAAATGGTGTGAAAAAAATTTCGCCTTACGTTGTCCCAAAACTGCACCTACATCAAAATCACTAGCCTCGCACATCACTTCAAATGGGAGCGTCCAATTTGGTGCTACTATGATGGGGTAAAGACCAACTTCTGTTTCAAGATCTTGAAAGCATGGTGGCATTCTTTGGTGAATTTGAATGACGCGTCTTTCCCCAGTAGATTGCATAATGGTTTAGCAATCTTGGAGAAGTTTTTGATGAATCTCCGATAAAATCCTGTATGCCCGAGAAAACTTCGAATCCTTTTGACAGATGATGGTGGAGGTAATTTTTCTATTATATCGATCTTTGTTTTGTCTACCTCGTTTCCCTTCGGTGAGATCTGATGTCCCATGACAATGCCTTCCTGCACCATGAAGTGGCATTTCTCCCAATTCAGCACCAGATTAGTATCTTCACATCTTTGTAACATTTTTTCCATATTTAACAAGCAGTGGCCGAACGAGTCTCCAAATACTGAGAAGTCATCCATGAAGATTTCCATGCTTTGTTCTATCATGTCTAAAAAGATGGCCATCATGCAACTTTGAAATGTGGCAGGAGCATTACACAGTCCAAATGGCATCCTACGGAAAGCAAAAATACCTTACGGGCATGTGAAAATGGTTTTCTCCTGATCTTATGGGGCGATGGCAATCTGATTGTACCCCGAGTATCCATCCAGAAAACAATAGAAATCATTTCCCGCCAATCGGTCTAGCATCTGGTCAATGAGTGGTAGCGGGAAATGATCCTTCCGTGTTGTTTTTCCCTTCTCAGTTATCTGATAGTTCTTTCAATTTCTTGGTCAAGCGGACGGATTTCAAAGCTTCTGCTTCTTCTCATGTAGTGTCTGAGAACCTGAACACAAAAAAATAAAAATAATAAGTAAAAATAAATTAGACACAAGTAAAGTATCTAACCCCAAAATTAATAGTAAAAGATAAATAAGTCCCCAACAACGGCGCCAAAAACTTGATCAGTGGTAAACATCATGTAACGCAAGTGCACGTATCGCTCAAGTAGTATAAAATGTATCGATCCCACGAGGACTTAATACATATGCTATCAATTTATGAAGCTAAATGTCTACGAGTATCTAATTGATTCGATTGTTGGTTGGATGGTGATTTTTATCTAAAATAAAAAAGTAAATAAAACTAAGGTAGATTTCAAGATTAATTAATGATATGAAAATATCTAGGGTTGTGAATCCTACCAATATCTTCTAAAGATGAGTTGATTAACTTATGCTTGTGTAATATGTCAGTTTATTAACCCGGAACACGAAGTTATGCAAAATCCCATTCCGATGGTCAGATGCAAACACCCAAAGTAACCCAATTTACTATATTCCTATGTTAATTAAGAAAGTCTGAATTCATTAAGTTTAAGTTTCAATTATGGCTACCCACGCCCGACAGGTATATTCCTACCTTGGAAGGAAATCTCTAAGGTGAATGTGAGATCGTGAGCTATTGAGTCTGCAGCTAAACCTAAAATCCATTTTCCAAGCTCATTTTAAGTTTACCTAATCAATCTTATTGGTGGCCAATTAACAAGAAGCATTAAGAACTAGACTCAATAAATAAACCAAAACATCACACAAGACAGAAGAAAAGTCAACTTATTAAATCATTGATTTTGGTTTTCATCACAATCCTAGACAACATATTTAGTTACAACACATATCTAGGACTACTAAAGACAAAAATAAACTAAACATCATAAAACAAGTTGAAAACTAAAAAGTAAAAATTACAACAACGAAATAAAATGTTGGGGGTTAGGGGATCTACTTTTATTATTTCCAACAAGCTAAATAAACTCTCATGAGATTAAGATCATTCCCGAGAAAGCCAAGTCAGTTCGTAGTCAAACTCTAAACCTCTGAAGAACTAGCAACAGTAACCTAGAGTGCTAAAGGGGAGCCACAAAGGGTTATCAAGTCTTTGATAAGCCAATTGCAATGAGGACAAGTTTAGGGTTACTTAAGTCTCACGAAAATAATGATTTTTTTTCATTAATTAAAAGATAGGATGTTCAAAAATAGAGAAAAATTTAGCTTTTTAGAAGGCTTTTAACTAAAAAAACTAATCCCAAAATAATATGAAAAGATAAAGCTACCCACACGCCAATAAACGTGTATCCTAAAAACTAACCTTTGCTAACCCATGGATACCCATGCATGTTTAACCTAATTCTCAAACATAAACCCTAAGTAATAGGCCAACATAAATCAAAATGGGCGAATTAAAACAAATATCAAGCCTAAATAAAATAACTATAACTAAAAAATAAATATGTTAAAGTAGGTCTAAGTATCTTGATACTTCACGGCCTTAATAAGGTTCACCACCATAAGTTTGTCCCGATTTAAGCTAATATTCAATGTAGTAGAAGCTCGTACTTGGACTTGTGAATAGTTGGATATGGTCATCTGAACTAATCCATGCATTACTTCTTGGATGTTCTTAGCTCAAAACCTTGTGATTGGACCCTCTGGAACATGCATGGTAGTGGTCCGTCTTTGTGGATGGGCTGCATCTTTGGCCTCATCAGAAAGTGGAGAGTTTGGTGGAATGGACACTGGTTGGTCTCTTCCCGAAGATATTTGAAGATCGTAAAGGATATAGGTAGTAATTCTAAAGATATGGATTATTCAAATGCAGATTCCCCACAAGTTGTGGCGACTGGAATCCTATTAAGGTAGTTAGGAGAGGTTAAGTCTTGAGAGGTGAGAGTTAGTACATCTGGAGAAATGCAAGTAGAGGCATCACAACTAGGATTGGGTGGTCGTGAAACTAACATCTTATACAAGAACCCTCAGTGCCGACTCAATGACGCTGCTATGAGGTAAATTCATTTCAACTATTGAATCCCTGATCAGTTTAGCTCATGTTTCCTTCTTCTGAAATAATAATCGATTGGGACATTCTTAGATGGATGGGTTTTTACGAGCTTTCATTCAGAGATGGTTTTTGTTTCCCTATTCCTCGATTGGTCTGGGAAGTAATGGACCATTTTGGAGTCACACCCTCTCAACTAATGCCTAATACTTGGAGAATTTTAATGGGGTTGAGTGTTTGACTTATACTTTTGGAGTGCATTTCAAGTTCAAAGACCTACTATACTCATACTTTTTAAAGGAACACATCTCAGAGAGAAGAGGCTCCATCTTTTCTTAACACAGATGAGAGAACATCTGGTGATTGGCCTGACCACATATGATATGGGCGACTTGCAGGCTAGATATTTCTTTACAAGAGGTGATGTCGTCTTTGGGTCGGCTGGGCTTGAGAGAATTCATTCGCATTGGGCTGCTTCGTGTGAGTGTGGCTCCATTTATGGTGGCTTGATTTTTGTTGGTCTAATTAGTAATGTCGTATCTTTCACAGGTATGTCCCTAAATGGAACGGGTGAGCCCGATTTTGCTGTTGAGGTGAGGATCAAACACATACTTGAGGTTCCTGAGATTGAGAGAAGATGGCGTTATCTTCTTAAATAAAGTCGACTCAGAGTTAGCCCCTTTTAGAGTACAATACCCAAGGTTCAAAAAGGTATTCCCTTATATCGATCATCTATTTGAATATTGCCTTATCTCTCATTGGTCGATTGGAAAGCTTTGGTTCCAGTTGATGTTCATCGAGCCACTGAAATCGAGGAATATTATTTTGGCAGACTTCCCAATCTGGATGAAGTAACTGTTCGTATGAGGGCTAAAACGGCCAAGGGCAAGTCAATCTCTAGTGGCTCTGCTGGGAAGAAGACTCTTGAAGCTTTGATCCTCTTCTTGTTAGTCTCTAAGACATGCTTCCAAGATCCTAAACATGATTTGGGTGTGAATTAATCAAGTAAAGTTGCGGAAATACTTACATTGATTTTGGGAGAAATTTCAAAAATTCCTTTGTAGGATGAAGCTCCAAGCTTTTGATTTGTTGTTAAACCCTTGGGTGAGTTTCCCTAACACCTCATAAGACTCCTCAAGTGCTAGCTTTGTGAAAATTTGAAGCAAAATTTTCAATAAGAGAGGGAGAAGCTCACGGCAATTGAGAGGAAAGAGATAAGAGTGAATAGTATTGTGTGTTTCCAAACTAGTTAGGTTGTGTGTTTAATGAATTTCATTTATTATGCCAACTACCTCCATCACACTTTGACAAGTGATGTAAGTCAAGGGTCTAACCACTTTTAAATTCCAAATTTAAGTTAGCTTCTCCAACACAAAATTGGACTTGGGCCCGGGTTCGTTTACTTCCTAATTAAACGAATTTGTCATCGCGACATAATTAAATCCAATTTAATTAAATAATTATGCCTAGAAAAATTATTACGATAGTCGCTTATGAATTAATTCCAAATTAATTCGTTCGCCCGAATTAAATATAATTTTAATTTCGTATTGAAATCCAATTTCAATTAATATTTCAGATGTATTATTTTATCGATTAATTCTTAATTAATCGAGTTTTCTCTTCTATACGAATTTAATCCCAGATTAATTCTTGCCGCAATTAATCTCAAATTAATTTTCTCTCACATAATTAATCCCAGATTAATTCTATTCGAGTCAAATATCATTGGTGAATCTTTGGGAAGCGACCCAAGAGATTCCTAGATATGTTGGCAGTAAATACGGCCTTCGGACTATCCAAACACATGTGTACTCTGTACCATGTTCTCACTGGCTTCTAGCAAAGCACCGTGCCTACCCAATTCTCCAGAAATATCCGCCGAGGAATATTATATGTATTAGGCGTAGTAATACTAATGTAATGGGTAATACGATCCAGTATCGGATGTCACATGCTAGGCCTAGGGCTGGCTTTGTGTCTGCCCCGTACGAAGCATATATCAGATCCCGAGTAACTAATCTCTGTAATCGAAAAGTCATGATCCAGTCATACTTTCCCAATAGCTGCGGCATTTAAGAGTACTAGTTTCGAATCCTGTGTGACCATCATCTCCATATGACTGAAGTGATACTCTCATCTTGACATCAAATCCAATACACTATGATTCTCAGTAAACCCAATACAGGCGTACACAAAACCTGTTAAAGCTCTGGATGACCAATACCAAAGTAAACTGATTGTCGCAAGTAATAGCGACGTAAGTCTCAGGTTAAAGATAACATACACCTACCCTGATTCGGATTCCCATAGACACATAGTCATACTACCAATGGGATTCCGAGGGGGTCTATCTAGAGTGAAACTGTTCCCGGTCCAACGGCTAACAGAACCTCTTATTACACTTGCATAAGTATCCAATACCTAAATATATGAGAACTATGCCGTTAAGCTTCCATAACGCGCACAAGTGTAATACTAGTCTATTCCGCATTATCGATATCCAGTCTCGATAATACTACGACTATGGATATTTAATGATTAAACTGTTCGTGGATTAATATTGTTTCATATCTTATTAATCTGATTTAACCATATGGACTTTTATCATTATATATATCCAAGTAATCCAATTACAATAATGATAAAATAGCATTTTCCTTTTGTCACATAGTTAATTTGTACAAAAACACAATGTTCTTTACAAATAGTGATGATATGGTCATAATTGTCCAACAATCTCCCACTTGACTCATAGCCAATCACTCAAGTATCTAACACATGAACTATGTATATGTCGCTCAAAATTTTGTTGAGATATAGCTTTCGTCAGCAGATCTGCAATGTTATCATCTGATGCGATCTTCTCGATCTTCACGTCGCCACGATGTTTGATCTCACGAATCAGATGAAACCGTCGAAGTACATGCTTGGATAATTGATGAGACCGTGGTTCCTTAGCCTGTGCAATAGCCCCATTATTGTCACAATATAAATGTACGGGCTCAGTTGCTAACAGAACTACTCATAATCCAATTACGAATTTACGAATCCAAACTGATTTTCTACTACCTCAGCTGCGGCAATATATTCCGCTTCTGTTGTTGAATCGACAACATTCTCTTGCTTGGATGATTTCCAGCTCACTGCTCCGTTGTTCAAATAAAATATATACCCTGATTGCAACTTATAGTCGTCTTTATCGGTTTGGAAACTTGCATCGGCGAACCCAGTCACCTCAAGTTCTCTTTCCCCATAGACTAAGAAAGCATCCTTAGTTCGTCTAAGATACTTAAGGATGTTCTTTACAGCAATCCAGTGACCATCACCCGGATCGGCCTGATAACGACTATGCATGCTCAAAGCATATGAGACATCAGGCTGCGTACATATCATGGCGTACATGATCGATCCGACTGCTGAAGCATACGGGATCTGAATCATTGCATCTCTCTCATCTTGAGTTTTAGGACACATATCCTTAGATAGAGATACGCCATGTGACACCGGAAGCAGCCCCCTCTTGGACTGATCCATGTTGAATCTCTTCAATACTTTTTCAATGTACAAGCTCTAGGAGAGTCCCAATAGCTTTCTAGATCTATCATGGTAGATCCTTATTCCTAGAATAAAGGCTGCCTCTCCCAGGTCTTTCATGGAGAATTTTAATGAAAGCCAAGCTTTCACCGATTGTAGCATGAGAATGTCATTGCCAAGAAGCAATACATCATCAACGTATAGGACAATGAATGTCAGTGCGCTCCCACTAACCTTCTTATATATATAAGAATCATCTTCGTTTTGAATGAAACCATATTCTTTTATGATCTCATCAAAACATTGGTTCCAAGAACGCGATGCTTGCTTTAATCCATAAATGGATCGGTTTAACTTGCAAACCTTGTTTGCATATTTAGGTACTACAAAACCGTCAGGTTGTTGCATATAAACATCCTTCAAAAGGTTTTCGTTAAGGAAAGTAATTTTTACATCTATTTGCCATATTTCATAATTGAAATATGCATTAATAGCAAGCATTATCCGAATGGATTTAATCATGGCAACGGGAGAAAAATTTTCATCGTAATCGACACCATGTCATTGACGATACCCTTTAGCTACAAGCCTAGCTTTGTACATTTGTATGTTGCCATCCATGTCTGTCTTCCTTTTGAAGACCCATTTACAACCAACAGGCTTAATGCCTTCTGGTACATCAACTAGTGTCTAAACTTGGTTTGTATACATGGAATCCATTTCGGACTTCATGGCTTCTTTCCATAAAGTGGAGTCGATACCTTGTATCGCTTCTTCATACGTAGCCGGTTCATCTTCCTCAATAAGATTAATGTCTACATGAGGTGAGATTAGAAACCCATACCTCTCAGGTTGTTTTCTGACTCTCTCCGACTTATGCGGTTCTTGTGTATTAGAAGATTGTGGAACAGTCTCATCCCTGATGGACTGTTCGTGTTCCGTGAGGGGGTCGATGCCAGGAACAGCATCACTCTGATTTTCATCGAGTTCTATTTTCCTCCCAATTATCACTGCATTCATGAATTCCTTTTGGAGGAAAACTGCATGAAGAGCAACAAATATTGTGTTCTCTTGTGGGTTATAGAAATAATATCTTTTAGTTTCCCTAGGATAACCTACATATAGGCACTTATCTGATTTGGGTTATAGTTTGGTACTCTCTAAACGTTTAACATATGCCCAGAATCCCTAAATCTTCAGGAATGAGAAACCTGATTTCTTTCCTGTCCATATTTCATATGGAGTCTGTCCAACAGACTTTGACAGAACCTTATTCAAAATAAGTATTGCACTGTTTAATGCGTATCCCCAGAAGGAAATTGGTGGCTCAGTGCGACTTATCATTGACCTTACTACGTCCAATAAAGTTCGGTTTCTCTGTTCAGACACACCTCAATTGAGGTGTTCCGGGAGGAGTCCACTGTGAAAGAATACCATACTCTTTCAAGTGATCTTGAAACTCATTGCTTAAGTATTCTCCATCACGGTCCAACCGTAATGTTTTAATACTTTTTCCGGTATGTTTTTCTACTTCGTGTCGAAACTCTTTGAATTTCTCAAAATTTTCCGACTTGTGTTTCATAAGATACTCATAACCATAACGCGATACATCATCCGTAAAGGTTACAAAGTATTCATATCCACCTCTAGCCTAGTTAGACATGGGCCCACATACGTCACTATGAACGAGGGCTAACAGCTCGGTGGCACGTACACCTTTACCACTAAAAGGTGTTTTAGGCATTTTTCCTAACAAACAAGATTCGCATATGTCATATGAATTAGGATCAAATCCGTCCAAGTATCCATTCTTCGAAAGAGTGGATATACGAGTTTTGATAATGTGTCCCAGACGACAATGCCACAAATAAGTTTCATCTGTATTACTCAATTTGAGCTTTTTGTTTTTCATGTTATATGTTTGAGATTCGTTTATATTCACACTATAAAGACCATTATTTACATCTGCTGTACATATCTCAATATCATCTTTATAAATAAAACACCCAATGTTCCAGAATACAAAGGTATTCCCGCATCGGGTTAAACTAGATAAAGAGATTATACTCTTAGTCAAACTAGGTACATAATAACAGTCACCTAATGTAAGTACATGCCATGAGGACAGATTCAAAACATAGGTGCCAACGGCCAAAACGGTGACTCTCGTCCAATTTCCGACTCGCAGGTCGATCGTATCTGAATCCAGTCTCTTGTTAATCTGCAGATCATGCACATCAGTACATATATGAGTACCACATCCAATATCAAAAATCCAATTTTTAAAACTAGTAGTGTACATGTTTATTTCAATAACAAACATACCTGAAGCCGGAGCTTTGCCCGCCTTCGCTTCCTTCAAGTCCGCCTTATACTTACGGCAGTCACGCTTTCAGTGACCTCATTTGCCACAGTGTAGGCAGACGTATTGGGATATGTCTTTTTTCTTCCCAGAAGACTGTGACGATTTAGCCTTGCCCTTTTTCTTTTTCTTCTTCACACCCCCATAAGCCTTTGGCCAAGCCTTGGCCTTCTGGGATGTCGAAGTAAGATGCACTTCGCACTTATTTCCCTTCAGAAGCTCTGGCTCTACCTCTTTCAGCATAGCCATTAACTCTCCAAGAGTTTTCTCTTGGTTCATCATATTATAATTCATGACGAACCCGCCCCAGCAATCGGGCAGAGACTGTAAGATCAAATCTATGGAAGTCTCGGCCTCAAATGTAATGCCTAGCTGACCTAGCTGTTTGATGTCAACAATCATCTGTGAGATGTAGTGTTCGAAAGATGTACCCTTTGACATACGAGAGCGAATGAGCTTCTTCTGTAAATCATACTTCTAAGATCTAAGATTAGATCTGTGAAGATCCTTCAACTTCAACATCATCGTATAAGGATCCAATCCTTTGTTCTGACGTCGAAATTGATGAGTCATTGCAGCAAGCATAACAATTAAACAGTAAAGTTATCATCACGATGAGTCTTCCAAAGCTCATGCTCTATTGGCTGCTCAAGTCTGGGCTCAGGCCTGAGAGGTCTCTCTATAACATAGAGCAACTTCTCAGCTCCCAGGACTATCCTAAGATTCATTTCCCAATCTGGAAAATTTGAGCCGTTAAAGACATTCTCGCCCATGATTATGTCCCTAACGCTAATCTTTCCAGCAATCTAGATTGCTATAGTCCAACTATCCAATCAAATATTTTGGGTACACTCAAATGCAATGGTTACTATAGTTCAACTATATAACCAACTACAAATGGAGTAGTGTTGAGTACAGTCTAACTGTTCAAAGAAAACAATAAAATAATATTAGTCCAACTAATATATATAATGACAATAAATAATAAAAGAGCGCGTATTTTAGCGAGTATTAAACGAAATTGCAAATTTAATACTAGCCTCCCACTATTTTTCGGTGAGCCTCTAACCCTCCATTGAGTACTCGGGAAATATAGTTTCCTAATGGGCTAGGATCCCGTTAAATAATACACAACCTTGACTTTGGCCACCAAGCTGTATAAAATTTAACTAGGTAGATCTTTAAGATCAATTGGATCTCATCCAATTCCTAGATCCGGTAGGTGGACATCCAAGTCCAAAACATATATCCAATATATTTCCTAACATGTTTCCTCTGAATCAACTAAGCCTTGGCTTTGGCTCAACAAGCTTAATGATTCCAGTTAAGCGCGACTCATTGACAGTGGGAAAACTTCGTAATCCATGTCGATGGACATGAGTGACCTTGACTTTGGCCAACAGGTCACAACTGCCAAGACATGCGATGTTAACAAAGCTTTCATGGTTCAAACACATCCGCGATAGACAATGATCTTGAATTTGGCCAACAAATCAAAGCCAATCTTGGATCTTGAGAGAGAACCACTCAATGGAAGGAAACGCTTAATATTAAATATGAGAGCGTTTTCGTAAATTGGCAACCAATTTATTATCTTTGATTAGGTCTCACCATACACCCTTAAACATGCATTCTAAAATCATAATAAGGCGCGATAAATTTAATAATGATATGCGGATAGATATATACAATTTGTTCACAAAACAAATCTCTCTCTTTTATTCTCTTCCGCTAACACTTTACATTCTTCAAAACCCAATTACATAACACTATAAGAAACCTCATTTACGTTGAGGGGAATTGGTGAAAAGAGAAATACAATGAGAATGAGAGGTGATAGGCTGGACGCACAAGTCCAATTTCAAATAAATACTATATTTGCATAAATTTCCAAAATTGCCCCCACCCATCTAATATCCATCTCATATACATTATTCAAACAAATACATCCAAGTATTCACACATAGTATATTGTTAATCAATCTAATCCAATTAATTAATTCTTCAATTAATGACTATCCAATGTTCATACAACGATTTGATTTGCGCGAGTCCAACTCGTTTAAGAATAAATACTCAAAGTAAATATTCTTGAATTATATCAAACTACAATATTAAATCCAATTTTAATTGTATTCAATACTAATTCAAGTTTAATTTCAAATTAAACAATTACACTTATAATAATGCCTTTTTAGACTTGGATTCCAAATCCAATCCAAATGGGTCTCAAATGCCTAATTAGCATCCAATGCTAATTATATTAGGTCCAATGGGCTTTTAATTATTTCTTTAGGCATGGCCTTTTGGCCATTATGGATCAAACTCATAATACCTTGGCCCATTTAGAAAATCACCCTATGCCAAAAATTAATTTTGGCCCATTAGGCCCAATTAAATTATTAAAGGTACAAAATCATATTTTGGACTTTTTATGGAAATGGTTTAGGCCCAATTGGATCCAACCCAATTGTCCAAAACCAAACTTGGCACAACCAAGCCCATTAATCCAAATATGACCAAATTAGCCCAATTAGTATTTTAGGGACTAATTTCATTAACACAATATTCCAAATATCACATTAATTTAATTTAAGTGTAATTAACACAACTAATTAATTAATCTAATATTTCCAAGATATTAATTAATCTAATTAATCATGCTTATCATTCCAATTCATGTCCAACACAAATTGAAGAAAATCAAGTCTCCAACAACATGCTCATTCACAGCAATTACATGAAATTAACATTCAATTTGATTACAATCCAATTAAATCAACATTCAACATTTATTTCATGCCATTAACACATCCAAATGTCTAATTTTAAAAAATCACCATGAGATAATCCTAGGGTAGTTTCGGCCAAGGTAAAGGATTTGGGGAAATTTGATCTAATCAATTTTTCAACAATCCAATTATGCACAACTCTAAGTTATCATCATCTAACATCAACCAAACACTCAATTTAGAATTTACATGCTTCAAGCAAAAATACCCAAATAAAGTTTATAAACCCTAGAATTCCAAATCTCATTTAGAAGGCTCTAGATACCATTGTTAGTCTCTAAGACATGCTTCCAAGATCCTAAACATGATTTGGGTGTGAATTAATCAAGTAAAGTTGCGGAAATACTTACATTGATTTTGGGAGAAATTTCAAAAATTCTTTTGTGGGATGAAGCTCCAAGCTTTTGATTTGTTGTTAAACCCTTGGGTGAGTTTCCCTAACACCTCATAAGACTCCTCAAGTGCTAGCTTTGTGAAAATTTGAAGCAAAATTTTCAAGAAGAGAAGGAGAAGCTCACGGTAATTGACAAGAAATAGAGAAGAGTGAATAGTGTTGTGTGTTTCCAAACTAGTTAGGTTGTGTGTTTAATGAATTTCATTTATTATGCCAACTAACTCCATCACACTTTGACAAGTGATGTAAGTCAAGGGTCCCACCACTTTTAAATTCCAAATTTAAGTTCGCTTCTCCAACACAAAACTGGACTTAGGCTCGGGTTCGTTTAATTCTGAATTAAATGAATTTGTCGTCCTGACATAATTAAATCCAATTTAATTAAATAATTATGCCTAGAAAAATTATTACGATAGTCGCTTACGAATTAATTCCAAATTAATTCATTCCCCCGAATTAAAATCCAATTTTAATTTTGTATTAAAATCCAATTTCAATGAATATATCTGATATATTTTATTATCGATTAATTCTAAATTAATCGCGTTCTCTCTTCTATACGAATTTAATCCCAGATTAATTCTTGCCGCAATTAATCTCAAATTAATTTTCTCTCTCATAATTAATCCCAGATTAATTCTATTCGAGTCAAATCTCATTGGTGAATCTTTGGGAAGTGACCCAAGAGATTCCTGGATATGTTGGCAGTAAATACGGTCATCGAACTATCCAAACACATGCGTACCTCGTACCATGTTCTCACCTATTTACAAGACATGGTTGGCTTCTAGCAAAGCACCGTGCCTACCCAATTCTCCAGAAATATTCGTCGAGGAATATTATCTGTATCAGGCATAGTAATACTAATGTAATGTGTAATACGATCCAGTATCGGATGTCACATGCTAGGCCTAGGCCTAGGGCTGGCTTTGTGTCTGGCTTTGTGTCTGTCCCGAGCAACTAATCTCTATAATCGGAAAGTCATGACCCAGTCATACTTTCCCGATAGCTGCAGCATTTAAGAGTACTAGTTCTGTATCCTGTGTGACCATCATCTCCATATGACTGAAGTGATACTCTCATCTTGACATCTCATCCAATACACTATGATTCTTAGTAAACCCAATACAGGCGTACACAGAACCTGTTAAAGCTCCGGACGACCAATACCAAAGTAAACTGATTGTCGTAAGTAATAGCGACGTAAGTCTCAAGTTAAAGATCACATACACCTACCCTGATTCGGATTCCTATAGACACATAGTCATACTACCAATGGGATTCTGATGGGGTCTATCAAGAGGAAACTGTTCCCGGTCCAATGGCTAATAGAACCTCTTATTACACTTGTATAAGTATGTAAGTGTTCCTAGAACATGCCAAGGATCTAATAAGCAAGAAAAGGTGTTTATAAATTCATTATAAGTTGCGGAATTACTTATATTGAATGGATTTGAGCTTTAAAATTTTTTTGAGAAGAAGATCTCCAAGATCCTTCCTTTGTTGATTCCAAGCTTTAAGTTGTGAATGAAGATCTCCAAGATCCAACCTTTGTGTTGATTCCAAGCTTTGAGTTGTCAATGAAGATCTCCAAGATCCAATCTTTATGTTGATTCCAAGCTTTGAGTTGGTTTCCCTATCACCTTAGAAGACTTCTACAAGTGCTAGCTTTGTTGATTTTTCCAAAAATCAAAGAGAGGGAGACATGAAGCTCACGCCAAACATAGATGAACTAGGGTTTAATTTTGTCAAGTGTGTGTGTAATGAGAGAGAGAGATGCCTTTTGGTAAAACCAATTTACCCTTTTACCTAAACAAGGTGGTGGGGTAAATGGTTTCACCAAAACCATTCCAAGGTAGTTGGAAAGTTGGTGGCTTGGCATAAATGCCAACTACCCTCCCAACTACCACATGTGAAGTGGGCCCCACATTTGAATTCAAAATTCAAATGTCTCTACGAACATTTTCGCGGCTCGGATCCGTTTAATCCGATTAAACGAACTTTCGTCGCTAAATAATTAAATCTAATTTAATTAAATAACGATGCCTCGCAAATATATTACGAATGTCGTTTACGAATTAATTCTAAATTAATTCGTTCGTTTGTATTAAAGTCCGACTTTAATTTCGTAATGAAATCCAATTCATATTAATATATCCGATATATTAATTTTAGCCCATACAAATAAATTAAATAGAAAAATCAAATTTAACTATTAAATTTATTTCACCGATTAATTCCAAATTAATCGCGTTCTCTCTCTTCCGAACACATTTAATCCCAGATTAAATAAAGCCTCAATTAATCCCAGATTAATTTTCTCTCTCTAAATTAATCCCATATTAATTCTAGTTTAAGTCAACGGTCATCGGTGAATCTTTGGGAAGCGACCCAAGAGATCCCTGGATATGTTGGCAGTAAATACGATCATCGGATTATCCGAATACATGCGTACCTCGTACCACGTGCTTACCGATTTACAAGACATGGTTGGCTTCTAGCAAAGCACCGTGCCTACCCAATTCTCCAGAAATATTCTTACTGGAATATATAATCTTTGTCAGGCGTAGTATACGTAGTATTCTGTATTACGATCCAGTATCGGATGTCACGTGCTAGGCCTGGGGCTGGAATTATGTCTGCCCCGTACGAAGCAAATGTCGGATGTCTGGTAACTAGTCTCTATAATCGGATGAACATGACCTAGTCATATCATCCCGATGACTGCAGTACTTAAGAGTACTAGTTCGTATCCTACGTGACATCATCTCCACTATGACTGGAGTGATACTTCCGTCTTGACATCACACCCAATACACTACGATTCTCAATATACCCAGCAGAGGCGTACACAGAACCGGTTAAAGCCCTGGACGACCAAAACCAAAGCATATTGATTGTCGCAAGTATTAGCGGTGCAAGTCTCAGGTTAAGACCAAATACACCTACCCTGATTTCGGACTTCCATAGACACATAGTCATACTACCAATGGAATTCCGAGGGGTCGATCCAGAGCGAAGCTGTTTTCCGTACCATCGGTAAAACACAACCTCCTATTACACTTGCATGAGTATCCTATACCCAAATATATGAGAACTATGATGTTACGCTTCCATAACACACACACGTGTAATACTAGTCTATTCCGCATTATCGATGTCCATTCTCGATAATACTACGACTAGGGATATTTAATGATTAAACCTTCGAAGACTGATATTGTCTCATATCATCTCAATCCAGAACTATTCATAGGGACCTCCTATCATTTATACATCTAGGTGATCTAATCACAAATGATAAGAGAGCAATCTCATTTGTCACATAGTTAATTTGTACAACAACGCCATGATCTGTACAAATAGTGACGCTATAGGTCATAACTGTCCAACAATCTCCCATTTGGCCTATAGCCAGTCACTCGAGTGTCTTACACCCGAACTATGTACGGTTCACTCAAATTGCTGAGGAAAGGCTTTCGTCAGCGGATTTGCGTGATTATCGTCTGATGCGATTTATTCGATCATCACATCGCCACGATGTATGATCCGAACGAATCAGATGAATAGTCGAAGTATATATCTGGATCGTTGATGAGACCATTAATTCTTTAGCTTGTGCTGATGCCTAGCTCAGCTACTAACATAACTATATCTAATCTAATTAGATTTATCATCGACCCAAATGGCTTCTATTGCTGCCTCAGCCGCAGCAATAACCCGCATTTGTTGTTTATTCGGTAACAGTATCTTGCTTGGAAGATTTCTAGCTCATTGTTCCGTTATTCAAACTGTATAGTACCGTTGTTTTTATCGGTTAGGAAACTTGTAGCATTGATCCCAGTCACTTCAAGTTCTCATTCTCCATAGTTTAAGACGTCATCCTTAGTTCTCTAAGATACTAATGGATGTTCTTAATATCAATCCAGTGACTATCACTTGGATTGACCTATTTGTGACTCCATATGCTCAAAGCGTATGAGACACCAGGTCACGTGCATTTTTCAATGTACGAGTTCTCAGAGAGTGTTAACAACTTTAAATCTATCCCAGTAGATCTTTATTCCTAGAATAAAGGTTGTTTCTCCCAAGAATTCTACGGTGAATTTTCATGAAAGCCAAGCTTTCACCGATTGTAATATGGGAATATCATTTCCAAGAAATGATATATCATCATTATTTAGGACATCATTGTCAGTGCGCTCCCACTAACCTCCTTATATACACAAGAATCATATTCATTTTGAATCAAATCAAACACCATTATGATTACATCAAAACGATAGTTCCAAGAACCCAATGCTTACTTCAATCCATACATGGATCGAATAACCTGCAAATCTTATTTGCTAGTTTTGGTACGACAAAACCGTCAGGATGTTATAAACATCCTCTAAAAAGGTTTCCGTTTAAGGAAATCGATTTTTACATTCAGCTGCCATATTTCATGAATGAAACATGGAGCATCAGCAAGCATTATCCAAATGGATTTATCCATGGCAACAGGTAAAAGGTTTCATTGTAATCGACACAATGTTGATAACGATACCTTTTCGCTACAAGCTTAGCTTAGTACGTTGGTATGTTGCCATCCATGTATGTCTTCCTTGAAGACTTATATAGTACCAATAGGCACAATGCCTTCTGGTACATCAACTAGTCTTTAAACATAGTTGGTATACATGGAATCCATTTCGGACTTCATGGCACTTTGCGATAATGGGGAGTCGATACCTTGTATCACTTCCTCATATGTATTCAGTCCATCTTCCTCAATAAGATTGACATCTTTATGAGGTGAGATCAGAAACCCATACCTCCCAGGTTGTTTTCTGACTCTCTCCGACTAACGCGGTTCTTGTGTATTCGAAGATTGTGGTACAGTTTCATCCTTGATGAACTGTTTGTGTTCCATTAAGGACTATGTGCCTTGGACAGTATTACTCTGATTTTCATCGAGTTTTACTATCCTCCCACTTACCACTGCATATCGGTATTCCTCTTAGGAAAAACGCATGGCGAGCAACAACTACATTGTTCTCATGTGAGATGTATAAGTACTATATTTTGGTTTCCTTAGGATAACCTACAATTTAGGCACTTATCCGATTTGGGTTCTAGTTTGGTATCATCCAAATGTATGCCTAGCATTCCCAAATCTTCAGGAGTGAAAAAACCCTGTTTGTTTCCTGTTCATATTAAATATGAATTATGTCTAACAGATTTTCATGGAACCTTATTCAAAATAAGTATTGCACTATTAATGCTTATCCCTTTGAAGGAAAATGGTAGCTCAGAGCGACTCATGATTAACCTTATCATGTCTAACAAAATTTGGTTTCTCTGTTTGGACACACCGTCATATTGACGTGTTCCAGGAGGAGTCCTCATTGAAAGAATACTATACTCTTTCAAGTATTTGAGAAACTTACTGCTTAAGTATTTTCAACATGGTCAAACTGTGATGGTTTTAATACTTTAGTCGATCTGTTTGTCTATTTCGTGTCAAAACTCTAAAAGTTTCTGATTCGTGTTTCATAAGAAACACATAACCATAACGCGATACCACATCCGTAAAGGTCACAAAATACTCATATCCACCTCTAGCCTAGTTAGATATGGGCCCACTTACGTCACTATGAACGAGGGCTAACAGATCGATGGCACTTACACTTTTACCAAGTAAAAGGTATTTTAGGTACTTTACCTAATAAACTAGATTCGTAGACATCATTTGAATGGTATCAAATCCGTCCTAGTATCCACTATTCAAAAGTGTGGATATACGAGTCTTGTTTAATGTGTCCCAGACAACACTGCCACAAATAAGTCTTATCTGATCAAATCAGTTTGAGCTACTTGTTTTTCATGTTATATGATTGAGATTTATTTATATTCAAAATATAAATACTGTTATTCACATTTAATGTGTTTATCTCAATATCATCTTTATAAAATAAAATACTTTAGTGTTCTAGAATATAAAGCTATACTCGTAACGAGTTATACTCGATATAGAGATAATGTTTCTAGTCAAACTAGTTATATTATAACAGTTTCCTAATTTAAGCACACACCCAAATGGTAGTTCCTAAACTTAAGTTTCTACGGTTAAAACAGCAACTGTCGTCCCGTTTTCTATTCGCAGATTAATCTCAACTGAAGTCAGTATCCTGCTCATAGCAGATTCTGTACATCAATGCATATTTATGTACCACTTTTAGTATCTAAAATCCAATTTTAATACTATTAGTGAACATATTTATGACAAACATATTTAAAGTCAGAGCCTTGCCCTTTCTTTTATTCCTTCATCTCTGCCTTGTCCATACGGCAGTCACGCTTCAGTGACCCCGTTTGCCACAGTTTAAGCAGACATCTTGGGATTTGTCATTTGTCTTCCTAGAAGACAGTAATGATTTTGCCTTTGCCCTTTTCAATATCCCAGAAGCCTTTGGCCAAGCCTTGGCCTTCTAGAATATTGAAGTAAGATGCGTCTTGCGCTTCTTGCCCTATTGCAAACTTTAGCTTTGGCTCATTGAGCATAGCCATTAACTCTCCAAGAGTTTACTATTGCAATTATGCTTCTAAGATCTAAGTATAGACCTATGAAGATCCTTCAATTTCTTCATCATACTTTAAGGATCTAATTCTTAGTTCTGAGGAGGAAATTAATGAGTCCTTTTGACAAGTATAATGGATTAAGCACTAAAGTTATCATCACATGAATCTTCCAAAGATCATGCTCTACTATTTGCTTAACTCTGCGCTTAGGCCTAATATGTTATTTTATCAAATAAAGTAACTTATTAGTTTCCAGGACCATCCTGAAATTTTATTCCCAATTTGAAAATTAAAGTCGTTTAAACACATTTTCACTAGGATTATGTTTTAAACACTAATCTTTCAATTTATCTTGATTCTAATAGTCCAACTATTTAATCAACGATTTTAGGTACTATTTAATATAATGATTACTATAGTCCAACTATATAATCAAGTATACTTTTATGGGTTAAAATCAAATATATATTGATTACTATAATCCAATTATATAATCAATTATAAATGATCGGTAAATTTCAAATATATTGATTACTATATAATCCAATTATATAATCAACTATAAATGAAGGGTAAAATTCAAATATATTGATTACTATAATCTAATTATATAATCAACTATAAATGAAGTAGTTTGAATACAGTCCAACTGTTTAATTAAAACAACAATTGAATATTAGTCCAACTAATATATTTATTAATAAATAATGACGAAAATTGAAATGAGCGCGTATTGGCAAGTATTTGAACGAAATTACAAATTCAATACTAGCCTCCCACTATTTTTCGGCGAGCCTCTAACCCTCTGTCGAGTACTCGGGAAACCGTGTTTCCTAGTGGGCTAGGATCCCGTTAAATAACACACAATCTTGACTTTGGCCAACAAATTGTATGATACTTAACTAGGTAGATCTCTAAGATCAATTGGATCCAATCTAATTCCTAGATCCAGTAGGTGGACATCCAAGTCCGAAACATATATACAATATATATGCCAATATATCCAATATATTTTCCTAACCTTTTTCCTCTGAATCAACTAAGCCTTGGCTTTGGCACAACAAGCTTAATGATTCCAGTTAAGCGGGACCCATTGACATGGAAAGCTTCGTAATCAATGTCGATGGACAAGAAGTGATCTTGACTTTGGCCAACAAATCACGACTTGGATAAGACACCGATATGGAACAAAACTCTCATGATTCAAACACATCCGCAATTGACAAAGGTCTTGACTTTGGCCAACAAACCAATGCCAAGTTTGGATCTTGAGTAAGAATCACTCAACGGAAGGAAAAACGTTTAATATGTTTTGAGGGTTTTTCGCGTAAATTGGCAACCAATTTATTTTCTTTGATTAGGTCTCATCATACACCCTTAAGCATGCATTCTAAAAGCATAATAAGGCGCGATAAATAAATTAATAATGATATGCGGATGGATATGTCACAAATTGTTCCTAGAACAAATCACTCCATTTCCTCTCCTCGGCTAGAACTATTCTAACTTCTACCCAATTACATAATACAATAAAGAAACCTCATTAACATTGAGGGGAATTGGTGAGAAGAGAATTACAAAGAGTAAAGAGATAAAAGGCTGGACACGCAGGTCCAATTTAATAAATTCTAAATTTATTACAATTTCCAAAATTGCCCTCACCCTTCTAATATCCATCTGATATACATTATTCATGCAATACATTCATGTATTCATACAAATCATATTATTCAATCAATCTAATCCAATTAATTAATCTTTGAATTAATGACCATCCAATGTTCAAACAACGATTTGATTTGTGTGAGTCAAACTCGTTTAAGAATAAATACTTAAAGTACGTATTCTTGAATTATATCGAACTACAACATTAAATCCAATTTATTTGTATTCAATACTAATTCCCATTTAATTCCAAATTAAATACTTACACTTACTTATAAGCCTTAAAGACTTGGATTCCAAATCCAATCTTAATGGGTCTCAAAGGCCCAATAACATCCAATGTCATTTTAATTAAAGTCCAATGGGCTTTTAATTAATTCTTAAGGCATGGGCTTTGGCCATAATGGTTCAAACCCAAAATGCCAAGGCCCAATAGGAATCACCCTATTGCCTACAAATTAATTTAGGCCCAATTAAATTCTTTAAAGGGCCAAGTGATGTATTTGGACTTTATGGAATTGGTTTTGGGCCCAATTGGATCCAATCCAAAAGTCCAAAACCAAACTTGGCCAAACCAAGCCCATTAAGCCCAAATACACACTTTTAGCCCAATTACATAATTAAAGGCTTATTAACATAATTATAATATTCCAAATATCACAATTATTTTAATTAAAGTGTATTAGCCATGATTAATTAATTAAACTCAATATTTTCAAAATACCAATTAACTTAATTAATCATGCTTAATCCATCAATTTATGCTCAACACAAATTGAAGCCAAAAACATCATTTCATGCTCAACATGCTCTTAAATGTAACATAAACATTATTGACTTTGATTCTAATCTAATCAAACCAACAATCAATATTTAATCATGCATTTAAACACATCCAATGGTGTAAAATTGAAAAATTCCAAGTACAGTCCACTGCAGTATTGTCTATTCGGTCATGCTAGGGGGAGTTCAAAAATTTGATCCAATCAATTTATCTCAAATCTAATCATGCACAACTCTAAGTTAACATAATCTAAGCATGCTCAAAGCATCAATTTGAAGAAATCATATTCAAAACACAAAAGCCCCAAATTTTAGTCTCATGAACCCTAAAATTTTCATGCTTAAAATTGGCTCTTGATACCATTGTAAGTGTTCCTAGAACATGCCAATGATCTAATAAGCAAGAAAAGGTGTTCATAAATTCATTATAAGTTGCAGAATTACTTACATTAAATGGATTTGAGCTTTTAAATTTTTTTGAGAAGAAGATCTCCAAGATCATTCCTTTGTTGATTCCAAGCTTTGAGTTGTGAATGAAGATCTCCAAGATCCAACCTTTGTGTTGATTCCAAGCTTTGAGTTTTGAATGAAGATCTCCAAGATCCAATCTTTGTGTTGATTCCAAGCTTTGAGTTGGTTTCCCTATCACCTTAGAAGACTTCTACAAGTGCTAGCTTTGTTGATTTTGCCACAAAATCAAAGAGAGGGAGACATGAAGCTCACGCCCAAATCATAGATGAACTAGGGTTTGATTTGTGTCAAGTGTTATGTAATGAGAGAGAGAGATGCTTTTTGGTAAAACCAATTTACCCTTTTACCTAAACAAGGTGGTTGGGTAAATGGTTTCACCAAAACCATTCCAAGGTAGTTGGAAAGTTGGTGGCTTGGCATAAATGCCAACTACCCTCCCAACTACCACATGTGAAGTGGGCCCCACATTTGAATTCAAAATTAAAATGTCTCTATAACATTTGCTGCGGCTCGGATCCGTTTAATCCGATTAAATGAACTTTCGTCGCTAAATAATTAAATCTAATTTAATTAAATAACGATGCCTCGTAAATATATTACGAACGTGGTTTACGAATTAATTCTAAATTAATTCGTTCGTTTGTATTAAAGTCCGATTTTAATTTCGTAATGAAATCCAATTCATATTAATATATCGATATATTAATTTTAGCCCATACAAATAAATTAAATAGAAAAATCAAATTTAACTATTAAATTTATTTCACCGATTAATTCCAAATTAATCGCGTTCTCTCTCTTCCGAACACATTTAATCCCAAATTAAATAAAGCCTCAATTAATCCCAGATTAATTTTCTCTCTCTAAATTAATCCCAGATTAATTCTAGTTTAAGTCAACTGTCATCGGTGAATCTTTGGGAAGCGACCCAAGAGATCCCTGGATATGTTGGCAGTAAATACGGTCATCGGATTATCCGAATACGTGCGTACCTCGTACCACGTGCTTACCGATTTACAAGACATGGTTGGATTCTAACAAAGCACCGTGCCTACCCAATTCTCCAGAAATATTCTTACTGGAATATATAATCTTTGTCAGGCGTAGTATACGTAGTATTCTGTATTGCGATCCAATATCGGATGTCACGTGCTAAGCCTGGGGCTGGAATTATATATGCCCTGTACGAAGCAAATATCGGATGTCTGGTAACTAGTCTCTATAATCGGATGAACATGACCTAGTCATATCATCCCGATGACTGCAGTACTTAAGAGTACTAGTTCCGTATCCTACGTGACATCATCTCCACTATGACTGGAGTGATACTTCCGTCTTGACATCACACCCAATACACTATGATTCTCAATATACCCAGCAGAGGCGTACACAGAACCGGTTAAAGCCCTGGACGACCAAAACCAAAGCATATTGATTATCGCAAGTATTAGCGGTGCAATTCTCGGGTTAAGACCAAATACACCTACCCTGATATCGGACTTCCATAGACACATAGTCATACTACCAATGGAATTCCGAGGGGTCGATCCAGAGTGAAGCTGTTTTCCGTACCATCGGTAAAACACAACCTCCTATTACACTTGCATGAGTATCCTATACCCAAATATATGAGAACTATGATGTTACTCTTCCATAACACGCACACGTGTAATACTAGTCTATTCCGCATTATCAATGTCCAGTCTCGATAATACTACGACTAGGAATATTTAATGATTAAACCTTCGAAGACTGATACTGTCTCATATCATCTCAATCTGGAACTAATCATAGGGACCTCCTATCATTTATACATCTAGGTGATCTAATCACAAATGATAAGAGAGCAATCTCATTTGTCACATAGTTAATTTGTACAACAACACCATGATCTGTACAAATAGTGACGCTATGGGTCATAACTGTCCAACAAAGTATCCAATACCTAAATATATGAGAACTATGACGTTAAGCTTCCATAACGCGCACAAGTGTAATACTAGTCTATTTCGCATTATTGATGTCCAGTCTCGATAATACTACGACTAGGGATATTTAATGATTAAACCATTCGTGGATTAATATTGTCTCATATCTTATTAATCTGATTTAACCATATGGACTTTTATCATTATATATATCCAAGTAATCCAATTATAATAATGATAAAATAACAATTTCCTTTTGTCACATAGTTAATATGTACAAAAACACAATGTTCTTTACAAATAGTGATGTTATGGGTCATAATTGTCCAACACTTCTCTCAATAAGACTCGAGGAAGAGGAAGGTTGTAGAAGTTATAGAAGATGATCCCGAGTTCGCGACTTTGAAGGTGTCGAAGAACTAATATGTCTTCTCTGATCCTAGCATACTCGAGAGCTTCACTGGGGACCTCTTACTAGAAGAGGATGAAAGATGACTGGATAACATGAGGGTGGTGGAAATGTCCAAATTTTGTGTCACACATAGTTATGAGGTGAAAAAATGTTTATCTCATGAATTTTCATTATTATTTTGGTTTTGATCATTTAGGTTTGTTTGGCAGATTCTTAAGGTTAGTCTGCACTTCCAAAAGACAGTGATTAGTTTGTCTAGATGCAACCGTGATTTAGAAAAGTCAAATGCTCAGCTTCGAGCCCAACTTTCAAAATCCAATGAGTCAGAGGAGGACTCAAAGAGGAAGATGAATGATTAGTGACTTAGCTGCAGGCAACTAAGGCAGAGTTGGGTTTAGACATTATGACCCATAGCGTCACTGTTTTGTAAATGATATTGTATTATTGTACAAAATCAACTATGTGATAATGAAATTGCCTTTTGCCGTTTTGTAAAATTATTTACTTTGATATATTAATGGCAAAAGTCCATATGATTAGTTCCGTATTGAGATGATATGAGACAGTATCAATATAAAAGGTTTAATCATTAAATATCCCTAGTCGGAGTATTATCGAGATCGGACATCGATAATGCAGAATAGACTAGTATTGCACTTGTGTGAGTTGTGATGGCACAACGGCATAGTTCTCATATATTTAAGTATTGGATACTTATGCAAGTGCGATAGGAGGTTGTTTTTACCAATGGTACGGAAAATAGCTTCGCTCTGGACAGACCCCGCGGAATCCCATTGGTAGTATGTCTGCGTGTCTATGGGAGGCCGCATCAGGGTAGGTGTATATGGTCTTAACCTGAGACTTGCATCGCTAGTACTTGCGACAATCGGTAAACTTTGGTTGTGGTGGTTCGGGGCTTTAACCGGTTCTGTGTACGCCTCTTCTGGGTTTATCGAGAATCGTAGTGCTGGATGTGATGTCAAGATGGAAGTATCACTTCAGACATATGGAGATGATGATCACGCAGGATACAGAACTAGTACTCTATAAAAGGTTGCAACCGTCGGGACAATATGACCAGGTCAGGATTGTCCGATTTAAAGAGACTAGTTGTTTGATGTCCGATATATGTTTCGTACGGGGTAGACACATTTCCAGCCCCAGGCCTAACATGTGATCGTCCGATACTGGATCGATGTACGCGATACTACGGTATACTACGCTTGATAAAGATCTAATATTCCAGTAAGAATATTTCTGGAGAATTGGGTAGGCATGGCGCTTTGCTAGAAGCCAACCTTGTCTTGTAAATCGGTTAAAAATGTAGTACGAGGTACGTACGTGTTTGGATTATCCAACGACGTATTTACTGCCAACATATCCGGAGATCTCTTGGGTCGCTTCCTGAAGATTCACCTATGATGTTTGATTCGAACTTTATTAATCTTGGATTAATTGCGGAGAAACTTTATCTTGGATAAAATGCCTTATTAGGAGAGGAGAACGATTAATTTGGAATTAATCGATATAAAATAATATATTAGATATATTAAATGAAATTAGATTTCGACGCGGAATTAAAATCAGATTTTAATTCGGGCAAACGAATTAATTTAGAATTAATTCATTAGCGATCTGAATAGTAATTCCGCTAGGCGTAATTATTTAATTCTCGTCGCGACGGAAATTCGTTAATTCGGAATTAGCGAAATTGAGCCCGAAAGTGTTTGCGGACACATTCGTATTTTGAAACGAGTGGGACCCGCAAATCACATCGCGAAGTCTCATTACTTGACACGACTAGTTGATGGATGTATCTAGTCACCTTTATGGGATGATACATTGTCTCTATTCTCAATGTAAGTAGGTGAGGCCATTTAATGGATTTTTTGTAGGGAAAACCTTTCACGGTTTTTGAAGGGTTTTTTAATAAAAAATTCATTTTGGAAAATGATATCTCATCATTGCTTTTTCTTTTTCTTTCTCACGGTTTTTGAAACAAATAAAAAGAGAAAAAGAAAATTGAAAAGGCACACTTCCTCTTCTTCTCCTTGCTCACGCCGTGAGCTTCAAACAAGGGCAGAAAATTGTTTTCATCTTCTCCATTTTTGCTAGCACAATGAGGGATCAAAGGAGGTGATAGGGAAACAACCTTGGAGCTTGGAATACAAGAAGACTTGAAGCTTCTCTCACTCTTGCTCTTGGCCGAAACTTCCACCTTGAAGACTCAAGGATTCTCTTCATCATTTTCGTCACAAGCTTTGTAAGTATGATTCCGCCATGCTTCAAGCTTTGCATGTATAAATGTGTATTTCTTTGGCTTATACTTTCTTTGGGACTAATTATAGAAACCTACAATGGTATCATGGAGCCATGTTTAAGCATGAAATACATTAGGGTTAATTTGGGGAAAATTGATTGAAGCATGTTCTTGTGAAATTTGTTGCTAAAGTATGCTTATATGTATGATATATGATATAATACATGATCAATTTTGAGAAAAATGCATTGGATGATTTTTCCCCAAAATGGTTGTCCTGGCCGAATGTGGAGGTGCTTCCACTGGTTTGGAATTTTTCATGCACAAGTTTATTAGATGACTTAAGCATGATTATATGTATGATATATGATGTAATACATGATCAATTTTGAGAAAAATGCATTGGATGATTTTTTCCCCAAAATTGTTGATTGACCGAATGTGGAGGTCCTTCCACTAGATTGGAATTTTTCATGCACAAGTTTATTAGATGAGTTAAGCATGATTATATGTATGATATATGATGTAATACATGATCAATTTTGAGAAAAATGCATTGGATGATTTTTTCCCCAAAATTGTTGATTGACCGAATGTGGAGGTCCTTCCACTAGATTGTAATTTTTCATGAACAAGTTCATTAGATGACTTAAGCATGATTATATGTATGATATATGATGTAATACATGATCAATTTTGAGAAAAATGCATTGGATGATTTTTTCCCCAAAATTGTTGCTTGACCGAAAATGGAAGTCCTTGCACTGAATGGAATTTTTGTGTACAAGTTCATTGATGACTTAAAAATAAACGGGTAATAGATTAGTGATTCAATTGGATTGAAAAAACAAATCGAACCGCAAAAATCCCTCTTGGCCGAATACAACATGACATGTTAAAGGACTTGATTTTTGTTCAAATAAATGTTGGACATGTGTTTTGAACAGTGATGATTAATAAATTAATTGGTGTTTTTTGAAATATTTTGGTTTAATGAATTAATCATGGATTTACACTTTAATTAATTGAATTTTAAAATTTGGAATATTAAAATTTAATTAAATGGGCTTTAATGTTTAATTGGGCCTTATGGGCTTGAAATTGATTTTATGGCATTTAAGGGTGATTCTTATTTGGGCTTGGTAATTGGGTTTGACCCACATTGACCAAAGCCCAAGCCTTGATAAATCAATTGAAAGCCCATCGGACTTTAATTAAACAAACATTGGATGTTGGTTGGGCTTGGAGACCCAATTAGAATTAGATTTAGAATCTAAGTCTTTAAAAGCACATTAAAAGTGTAAACATTAATTTGAATTAAATAAATTTAATTAGTATTGAATACGACTTAAATTGGATTTAACGGGTAATTCGATATAATCGTGAATTCGTACCTTATGTACTTATTCTCAAACGAGTTGGACTCGCGCAAAATCAAACCATTGTTTGAACATGGATGATCACTTAAACAAAGACTAATTAATTGGATTTGATTGGTTGTATAGCATGTCTTGATTGAATATATATATATATATGTGATGAATGAAAGTGTATATCGGATGGATATTAGAAGGAAAGGGTAATTTTAGAAATTATTGTAAATTTAGAATTTATAAATTGGACCTGCGTGTCCAGCCTTATCTCTTTTATCTCTTTGTATTCTCTTCTCACCTAATTCCCCTCAATGTTATGAGGTTTCTCTTATTGTATTATGTAATTGGGTAGAAGTAGAATATTGCTAGCGGGGAGAGGAGGAGGAAGAGGTGATTTGTTCTAGGAACAAGTTGTTTTATATATCCATCCGTATATCACTATTAATTTACTTTACGCACTTTATGATGTTTTAGAAGCATGTTAAGGGTGTGATGATGATGAGACCTAACAAAGATAATAAATTGGTTGCCAATTACGCAAAAATCCCTCAATTGATATTAAGCGATTATCCTTCCATTGAATGATTCTTGTTCAAGATCCAAAATTGGCATTGGTTTGTTGGCCAAAGTCAAGACCTTGTCAATTGAGGATGTACTTGAATCATGAGAGTTTTGTTCCACATCGGTGTCTTGTCCAAGTTGTGATTTGTTGGCCAAAGTCAAGATCACTTCTTGTCCAACGACATTGATTACGAAACTTTCCTTGTCAATGGGTCCCGCTTAACCGGAATCATTAGGTTTGTTGTGCCAAAGCCAAGGCCTAGATGATTCGGAGGATATGGTTAGGAAAATGTATTAGATACATTGGCATAAGTAAATATACATATGTTTTGGACTTGGATGTCCACCTGACCGGATCTAGGAATTGGATTGGATCCAATTGATCTTTGAGATCTACCTAGTTAAATAGCATACAATTTGTTGGCCAAAGTCAAGATTATGTGTTATTTAACGGGATCCTAGCCCACTAGGAAATAGGATTTCCCGAGTTCTCAACAGAGGGTTAGAGACTTGATAAAAATAGTGGGAGGCTAGTATTGAATTTGCAATTTCGTTCAGATACTTAGCCTTACGCGTCTTTCAATTTTTTCGTCTATTTATTAAAATTAGTTGGACTAATACATTGTTATTTTTATTTGACAGTTTGACTGTACCCATTTTATCGTTAACTAGATAGTTGGACTATCATAGTTGAGATGGCAAGCAAGGGAAATGTCTGAGACATCATCATGGGTGACAATGTCTTTAAGGGCACAAACTTCGCTGATTGGGAAAAGAACCTAAGGATAGTCCTTGGGGCTGAGAGGATGATGTACACTATACAGATACCTCTCCCGCCTAAACCCACTGACCCACTTGAGCTGGAGTTATGGAAAACTCACAGCGATGATTGTGACACTGCTCAGGCTATTATGTTAGCTTCGATGACTCAGCACTTTCGTCGCCAGAATAAGGACTTGGATCCTTATAATATGATAGCTAGACTGAGAGATCTCCACCGCACCAACAAGCGGATGGAGAGGTACGAGTTGGTGAAGAAACTCTTCCGCGCCCGAATGACTGAAGGCGCATCAGTTGAGGCCCACGGGACTCAAATGATCGCCGATATTGATGAGTTGGCCAATATGGGAATAGTCTTGGAGGCTGAGCTGACCGTAGATTTGATCTTACAGTCACTTCCTGATTCTTGGAAACAAATCATAATCAACTACAAGTTGATGGACACGGATGACTCTCTTGGAGAGCTGTTATCCATCTTGAAGGAGTCTGAAAAAGAACTCCAAAAAGGGGGCAAGCACGAGGCGCACTATGCATCGACCTCTCAGAGGCCAAGGGCTGGGCCCAAAGCTACTGGAGGGGTGAGGAAGAAGAAACATAAGAAAAATGGTAAAGGCAAGTTGACAAAAGCTTCTGGGAAGCCAAGGGACAAGTCTCAAGATGTCTGCCTCAACTGTGGCAAGAAGGGTCACTGGAAACATGACTGCCGAATGGGCAAGGGACACAGGGAGGATATCAAGGCAGGCAAGGCACTAGCCTCTGGTATGTTTGTTATTGAGATAAATATGACTACTTCTAGTTTTAAAAATTGGATTTTTGATTCTGGTTGTGCTGCTCATATATGTACTGATTTGCAGGATCTGCAGAATAGCAGGATGCTGGCTTCAGGGGAGATTGATCTACGAGTCGGAAACGGAACTCCAGTTGCTGTTTTGGCTGTAGGGACTTTTGTTTTGGAATTGCCCTCGGGGCATGTGCTTAAACTTTTGAACTGTTTTATATACCTAGTTTGACTAGGAATATCATATCTGTATCTTTGTTAACCCAGCATGGGTACACTTTTGTATTTAGAAACACTGGGTGTTATTTATATAAAAATGATGCAGAAATTTACACTGCTGTTGCAAATAATGGTCTTTATATTTTGAATATAAATGAATCTCCTAAACATAAAATAACAAACAAAAGGCTCAAAAGGAGTAATCTAAAAAATGAAGCTTACATGTGGCATTGTCGTCTAGGACACATTAACAAGACTCGCATATCCACACTTTCGAAGAGTGGGTACTTGGACGGATTTGATCTTAATTCATATGATGTCTGCGAATCTTGTCTTTTAGGCAAAATGCCTAAATCACCTTTTAGTGGTAAAGGTGAACGTGCCACAGAACTGTTAGCCCTCGTTCATAGCGATATATGTGGGCCCATGTCTAGCCAGGCTAGAGGTGGATATCATTACTTCGTAACCTTTACGGATGATGCATCTCGTTATGGTTATGTGTATCTAATGAGACACAAGTCGGAAACTTTTGAGAAATTCAAAGAGTTTCGACACGAAGTAGAAAAAAACAACCGGCAATAGTATTAAGACATTGCGGTCGGACCGTGGTGGCGAATACTTAAGTTATGAGTTTCAAGATTACTTGAAAGAAAATGGTATTCTTTCACAGTGGACTCCTCCTGGAACACCGTAATTAAACGGTGTGTCTGAACGGAGAAATCGTACCTTGTTAGACATGGTAAGGTCCATGATGAGTCGCACTGAGCTACCTATATCCTTCTGGGGATATGCATTAAACAATGCAGTACTTATTTTGAATAAGGTTCGTCAAAGTCTGTTGAACAGACTCCATATGAGATATGGACAGGGAGGAAACCAGGTTCTCTTTCCTGAAGATTTGGGGATGCTGGGCATATGTTAAACGTTTGGAAGGTACCAAACTAGAACCCAAATCAGATAAATGCCTTTTCATGGATATCCTAAGGAAACCAAAGGATATTACTTCTATCACCCACAAGAGAACAAAGTATTTGTTGCTCTACATGCATTTTTCCTTGAGAAGGAATTCCTAGATGCAGTGGTAAGTGGGAGGAAAGTGGAGCTCGATGAAAATCGTAGTGATACTGTTCCTGGCAATGAATCAACGACGAAACATAAACAGACCATCCAGGATGAGTCTGTACCACAATCTTCATATACACAAAGACCGCGTAGGTCGGAGAGAGTCAGGACAGTACCTGAGAGGTATGGGTTCCTGATCTCGCCTCATGTAGATATTAATCTTATTGAGGATAATGAACCGACTACGTATGAAGAAGCAATACAGAATATTGATTCCGCTTTATGGCAAGATGCCATGAAGTCCGAGATGGATTCCATGTATGCCAACCAATTTGGACACTGGTTGATGCACCAGAAGGCGTAAAGCCTATTGGATGCAGATGGATCTTCAAGAAGAAGACCGACATGGATGGCAACGTGCAAACGTGCAAAGCCAGGCTTGTAGCAAAAGGGTATCGTCAGCAATATGGTATTGATTATGACGAAACTTTCTCACCCGTTGCCATGATTAAATCCATTCGGATAATGCTTGCAATAGCTGCATATTTCGATTACGAGATAGCAGATGGACGTTAAAACGCTTTCCTTAACGGAAACCTTTTGGAGGATGTTTATATGCAACAACCTGACGGTTTTATCGTACCTAGACTTGCAAACAAGGTTTGTAAGTTAAATCGATCCATTTATGGATTGAAGCAAGCATCACGGTCATGGAATCAGCGTTTTGATGAGATCATAAAAGAATATGATTTCGTACAAAACGATGATGACCCTTGTGTATACAAGAAGGTTAGTGGGAAGAAAGTAGAACTTGATGAATATCGGAGTGATACTGTTCCTCGCATAGAATCCTCAACGGAACAAGAACAGTCCATCCGGGATGAGACTGTACCATAATCTTCTATCACACAAGGACCGCATAGGTCGGAGAGAGTCAGGATACAACCTGAGAGGTATTGGTTTTTGATCTCACCTCATGTAGATATTAATCTCATTGAGGATACTGAACCGGTTACGTATGAGGAAGCGATACAAGATATCGATTCCGCTTTATGGAAAGAAGCCATGAAGTCTGAAATGGATTCCATATTCACCAACCAAGTTTGGACACTGGTTGATGCACCTGAAGGCGTAAAGCCCATTGGTTGCAAATGGGTCTTCAAGAAGAAGACCGACATGGATGGCAACGTACAAACGTATAAAGCTAGGCTTGTAGTGAAGGGGTATCGTCAACGACATGGTGTCGATTACGACGAAACTTTCTCACCCGTTGCCATGATTAAATCCATTCGGATAATGCTTGCTATTGCTACATATTTTGATTACGAGATATGGCAGATGGACGTTAAAACCGCTTTCCTTAATGGAAACCTTTTGGAGGATGTTTATATGCAACAGCCTGACGGTTTTATCGTACCTAAACTTGCAAACAAGGTTTGTAAGTTAAATCGGTCCATTTATGGACTGAAGCAAGCATCGCGGTCATGGAACCAACGTTTTGATGAGATCATAAAAGAATATGATTTCGTACAAAACGATGATGACCCTTGTGTATACAAGAAGGTTAGTGGGAGAGCACTGACTTTTATTGTCCTTTATGTCGACGATGTATTGCTTATAGGCAATGACATTCTCATGCTAACGTCGGTGAAAGCTTGGCTTTCATTAAAATTCTCCATGAAAGATCTGGGAGAAGCAGCCTTTATTCTGGGAATAAAGATCTACAGGGATAGATCTAGAAGCTGCTTGGACTCTCCCAGAGTACATATATTGACAAAGTGTTGAAGCGATTCAACATGGATCAATCCAAGAAGGGATTGATGCTGATGTCGCGTGGTATCTTTCTGTCTAAAGACATGTGTCCTAAGACTAATGAAGAGAGAGATAACATGAGTCGGATACCGTTCGCCTCGGCAGTCGGATCGATCATGTATGCCATGATATATACGCGACCTGATGTGTCATATGCTTTGAGCATGTGCAGTCGCTATCAGGCCGATCCAGGTGAAGGTCACTGGATGGCAGTTAAGAATATCCTTAAGTATCTTAGACGAACTAAGGATGCTTTCTTAATTTATGGAGGTGGAGAACTTGAGGTGTCTGGGTACACCGATGCAAGTTTCCAAACCGACAAGGACGACTTCAAGTCGCAATCATGGTACATTTTTTGTTTGAATAACGGAGCAGTGAGCTGGAAATCTTCCAAGTAAGATACTGTTGCCGATTCAACAACAGAAGCGGAGTATATTGCTGCGTCAGAAGCAGCAAAGGAGCAGTTTGGATCCGAAAATTCCTAATCGGATTAGGAGTAGTTCGTTAGCAGCTGAGCCCGTGCCATTGTATTGTGACAATAACGGGGCTATAGCACAAGCTAAGGAACCAAGGTCTCATCAACGATCCAAGCATGTTCTTCGGTGTTACCATCTGATTCGGGAGATTATACATCGTGGCGATGTATCGAAAGTCGAGAAGTCGCATCGGATGACAACATTGCAGATCCGCTGACGAAGGCTGTTCTTCAGGATGTGTTTGAACGACATATACATAGTTCAGGTATTAGATGCTTGAGTGACTAGCTATAGGCCAAGTGGGAGATTGTTAGACATTATGACCCATAGCGTCACTGTTTTGTAAATGATATTGTATTATTGTACAAAATCAACTATGTGATAATGAAATTGCCTTTTGCCATTTTGTAAAATTATTTACTTTGATATATTAATGGCAAAAGTCCATATGATTAGTTCCGTATTGAGATGATATGAGACAGTATCAATATAAAAGGTTTAATCATTAAATATCCCTAGTCGGAGTATTATCGAGATCGGACATCGATAATGCGGAATAGACTAGTATTGCACTTGTGCGAGTTGTGATGGCAAAACGGCATAGTTCTCATATATTTAAGTATTGGATACTTATGCAAGTGCGATAGGAGGTTGTGTTTTACCAATGGTACGGAAAACAGCTTCGCTCTGGACAGACCCCGCGGAATCCCATTGGTAGTATGTCTGCGTGTCTATGGGAGGCCGCATCAGGGTAGGTGTATATGCTCTTAACCTGAGACTTGCATCGCTAGTACTTGCGACAATCGGTAACTTTGGTTGTGGTGGTTCGGGGCTTTAACCGGTTCTGTGTACGCCTCTTCTGGGTTTATCGAGAATCGTAGTGTACTGGATGTGATGTCAAGATGGAAGTATCACTTCAGACATATGGAGATGATGATCACGCAGGATACAGAACTAGTACTCTATAAAAGGTTGCAACCGTCGGGACAATATGACCAGGTCAGGATTGTCCGATTTAAAGAGACTAGTTGTTTGATGTCCGATATATGTTTCGTACGGGGCAGACACATTTCCAGCCCCAGGCCTAACATGTGATCGTCCGATACTGGATCGATGTACGCGATACTACGGTATACTATGCTTGATAAAGATCTAATATTCCAGTAAGAATATTTCTAGAGAATTGGGTAGGCATGGCGCTTTGCTAGAAGCCAACCTTGTCTTGTAAATCGGTAAAAACGTAGTACGAGGTACGTACGTGTTTGGATTATCCAACGACCGTATTTACTGCCAACATATCCGGAGATCTCTTGGGTCGCTTCCTGAAGATTCACCTATGATGTTTGATTCGAACTTTATTAATCTTGGATTAATTGCGGAGAAAATTTATCTTGGATAAAATGCCTTATTAGGAGAGAGAACGATTAATTTGGAATTAATCGATAAAATAATATATTCGATATATTAAACGAAATTGGATTTCGACGCGGAATTAAAATCAGATTTTAATTCGGGCAAACGAATTAATTTAGAATTAATTCATTAGCGATCTGAATAGTAATTCCGCTAGGCGTAATTATTTAATTCTCGTCGCGACGGAAATTCGTTAATTCGGAATTAGCGAAATTGAGCCCGAAAGTGTTTGCGGACACATTCGTATTTTGAAACGAGTGGGACCCGCAAATCACATCGCGAAGTCTCATTACTTGACACGACTAGTTGATGGATGTATCTAGTCACCTTTATGGGATGATACATTGTCTCTATTCTCAATGTAAGTAGGTGAGGCCATTTAATGGATTTTTTGGAGGGAAAACCTTTCACGGTTTTTGAAGGGTTTTTTAATAAAAAATTCATTTTGGAAAATGATATCTCATCATTGCTTTTTTTTTTCTTTCTCACGGTTTTTGAAACAAATAAAAGAGAAAAAGAAAATTGAAAAGGCACACTTCCTCTTCTTCTCCTTGCTCACGCCGTGAGCTTCAAACAAGGCAGAAAATTGTTTTCATCTTCTCCATTTTTGCTAGCACAATGAGGGATCAAAGGAGGTGATAGGGAAACAACCTTGGAGCTTGGAATACAAGAAGACTTGAAGCTTCTCTCACTCTTGCTCTTGGCCGAAACTTCCACCTTGAAGACTCAAGGATTCTCTTCATCATTTTCGTCACAAGCTTTGTAAGTATGATTCCGCCATGCTTCAAGCTTTGCATGTATAAAATGTGTATTTCTTTGGCTTATACTTTCTTTGGGACTAATTATAGAAACCTACAGTTGGCTGCCAAAGAGATTGAGTTAGTGGAAAAGAAGAAGTAGCCCACCTCTTATTTGAACAGATTGACTACCGTGGTTGGGGAGGCTATGTTGAGGGTCTGTTATGACCTTATGAAAGAGTAAATTGTTAGAGGGGCCTTGAAATGACAGCCAAATGAATGGATCCGGGAATATGAGCATGAGATTAAAGAGTCGACCGAAGGTGAGCCATCAATCATACCATCGTCTGGTGAAGGTTTGGAAACTGAATGAGGAGCCCCATTGGTTGATGTAGTGCTACCGGCTGAGGAGCATGGTGGACAAACTGATCCCCATGTTGACGACTAATCTTGTACTTTTATTTTAATGGTCTTGTTAATGGGTGTTAATTTATAAGTTTCTTCTAATATTAATGAAATGAACTTGGTAATTTTTTTGAATTGTCCGCCTCTACTTCTTTTTCCATGGTTGGGTGAAAATTATGGTTGTTAGGAGGCTGGACCATCAGGGCTACTTAAATGCCTTGGTCCAGTCATCTTCAATTGAAGATTCATTCTGCCAAACTGAATGGATTAGATAGGTTGGGATGTTTAGGCCAGTTAGAGGCCGTAAGCCAAGTTTTTTGGCTAGTAGCTTTGTCGCTGAATATCTTCAATAGGAAGTTAGGAAAGATGCCTTGTTAAAAAACCATAATCCCCCCCCCCCCCGACTTGGTGGGAGATCATGAAAAAAAGAGTGCATCGTGTGTTTATTGATTGAATCGTGATTTATAGCCCTAAACTTAGCGAAATACCTCCCAAGAAACAATGTATGTCTATCCCCTAGTCAATGAGTATGTAAGGTTTGTTTGCTTACTTATTGACTTATAGTCGGCTGGTTATATCAATGATACTTTTTCAGATGAAGGGCGTTCCAATTGTTCTGAATTAGTTTTCCTTCTAGTGTCTCCAACTTGTTGGCTCCGTGTCCCGAAACCTTGATGACACTGTAGGGTCATTCTCAGGTAGGATCGAGCTTGATGTCTCCTATTTCTTTCATATTTTGATAGACTCGGCGAAGTACCCAATCTACCTCTTTAAATATTCTGGTCTTTACGTTTTTTTCCAAATGTCTGGCCATGTTTTGTTTGTATATGGCCATCTGAAGTAAGGCTTGTTTTCTAACTCATCTGTTGTGTCGAGAATATATTTCCTTAGTTGTTGATTTGAGTCCTTGTCAAGCCATTGGTACCGTCGTGTGGGAACACTTCCTTCAACTGGAATGGCTACTTCTGCACCGAAGGCTAGTGAATATGGGGTTTCTCCAATAGAAGTGCGGGTGGTGGTTCAATACGACTATAATATTCTTGGGAGTTCATTTTCCCACACACATTTTGCTTTCTCGAGTCTTTTTCTAGGGTGTTAAGGATTATCTTGTTTGAAGAATCGACTTGTCTGTTTGTCTGGGGGTAGCGTGGGGTCGAGTAGCTGAGCGTTATCCCTTAATTCTTGCAGAGCTTTTAAAATTTATGGCTGAAGAATTGTGAGTCATTATCGGTAATGATATCTTTTGGAATCCTGAATTTGGAGATGATGTTCTTCTAGAAAAATATTTTCACTTCAGAGTCTCTTACTCGTGCATATGATTCTGCCTCTATCCACTTGAATAAGTAATCCGTCATGGCTAGGAAAAATATTCGTTGGCCTGGGGCTGTTCGTAGCTTTTCTACTATATTCTTCCCTCATTTCATGAAGGGCCATGGGGTGAGGATGTCTTCAATTTTTTGAGACACAAGTGCGGGACTTGTGCGGATCTCTGACATTTTTCGCAACTGTGAAGGCCCGATTCCCCAAGCTTCTTCCTCCCTAATGATTGTTGCATTCTCCTTCATGTAATTCAGCAAGTACCAGTCGAACTTCGCTCGGTGAAAGACACTTTAGGTAGGGCCCGAGTAGGACCTTTTCAGTAATTTCCTTTCATACATAGTGAATCTCGTCGTTTATTGTTGAATCTTCCTAGCCATATTCATGTCATCTTGGAGGACACCATGAGTCATATTGTGGATTAGTGGGGCTATCCAAACATTGATTGGAATCATAGATCCCATTTCTTGAGTTACTTATGAGGCATCTTCTTTCCAGGTGGCTAGCCAATGCAAGTAGACTACCGGGATAGATGTTGGGTGGTCCCCCTGAAGAGTCGACACTAAGGTGGCAAGGCCATCCACATGGATATTCTCTGTCTTAGGACCTTAGATATGTTGAAGTCTTCAAACCTCGACTGAAGCTCATTTACTTTTGCTAGGTAGGCAGCCATTTAAGTTTCTCTCGTCTGGTAGTTGCCCTGGAGTTGGTTGACGACTAACAGACATCAATCATTTTCACCCCTAGGTCAAGCATAATGGTCAACCCCGCAATAAGTGTTTCTTACTCTGTTTCATTGTTTGTGGCTTTGAAGTCACACTTGATGGCTTGTTGTAGTAGATCTTTTTATGAAGACCTGAGTATGTGTCCCAGCCCACTTCCTATTCGATTACTTGATCCATCCATAGGAATTTTTCATAGCCCAATCAATTGGATATTAAGGCGGCTACTTTCTTTCTCGGCATATGGTTGGAGTGTTGGGCTAAAATCTACTATAAAGTCTGCTAGGGCATAAGACTTTATTGATGTTTGAGGCTCAAATTTTATGTCGTGCTCGCCTAAATCGACAACCCACTTGGTCAATCTACTCGAGAGATCTTATTTATGGAGAATGCCTCTCATCGGTTAGGAAGTGAGGACTGTGATTGGATATGCCTGGAAGTAGGGGCGGAACTTTCAGGCTGTCACAACCAAGATAAGGGCGAGTTTTTCTAGCTACGTATATATGGTCTCGACATCCAGTAGTGCCTTGTTCACATAGTATACTAGTAATTTCTTCCCTTATTCTTCTCGGACCAATACTCCACTAACTACAAACTTGGAAACTCTAAGGCACATGAAATATTTTTCCCTGTCTACTGGTTTTGATAGGAGGGGTGGAGTGATTAGATACCTTTTGAGTTGTTGAAGTAGTTTTTCGGTCCAATCGAACTCCTTCGACTTCCTTAGCGTATTGAAGAACATAAAACACTTATCCATTGACTTGGAGAAAAACCTATTTAAGGCTACTACTCTCCCGGCCAATCGCATCATGATGAGTGGTAATTACATCACTTATTCCCACTCATTTAGCCTAATGTTTTGTATTGTTTCTCGAATTTTATGAACGTTTTGATGTGTTTTCTTATTATTTTGCAGATAAATAAAGTTTGGAAAGCACTAGAGGCAATTTGGGGCACAAAAACGGACAAAAATGCGTCAACAGGGATATTTTGGTCTTTAGCGCGTCGCGACTCCAAGAATACCACGTCGCGACGCCCAGGATGCGCCGAATGTGCTAACATGCGCCGTCAGCCACGTGTCAAAATCGGATAGGTTGGACTTGCTAACGTGCGCCGGATCTTGCTAACGTGCGCCGCCCTTGCTAACATGCGCCGCATGCCACGTGTCACCACCTCATTGGACCACCCAAACCGCGTGCCACGTGTCGCCTCTCTATTGGACCGAATAATCAACGAATCAGAGCATGCCACGTGTCACCATTCTATTAGACCGAATTTACACCCAATCACAAGATTACACGTGGCACGATTTCATTGGACCGCATCGCCAGCCAACCAGAGCGTGACACGTGTCACCAATTATTGTGCCGACAACCGCGTGGTCAATGTACGCGTGGACTCCAGAAACTGTTACTAGCGTCGCGACGCTAGTGCAATTTCAGCGTCGCGACGCTGGACCCAAAAATTGTCTATAAATTGAGCTCGAGATTTCAGTTTTAGTTGCACCATTCTCTCTCATTTCTTTGATGTAAATAGGGAGTTTCTCTCTCTAATTTCTTTTAATTTAAGTTTTGTAATTAATTTTTAATTACATTCTGTAATAGTAATTACTTTTTGTAATAGTAATAGTAATTTATCTTGTTTTTACTGTTTCAGTTTTACTATTCAACCATGATGAGGTAACTTCTCCTTGCTAAGGTGAAAGGTAATTCCTTTACTGTTACTATTTAGATTAATCTCCCTTAAATATAATATATTTACTATTTAAAAATTTGACTTAATAAGGATACCGCCATATTGGTCGGTTGGCTATTAAATTTAAATTAGTTTAAACCTGACTAATCAAGGATACCGCCTATATGGCTGGTTGATAATTAAATTTTCTTACCGCCTTTATGGCTGGTCGGACTTAATTTGAATTAATCAGGTTACCGCCTATATGGCTGGTTGGTAATATTATCACAAGTTTATATATTATTTTATGGGAGATATTTAAAATAGTAAATAGTAAAAGTAATTCATTTTACCTTAGCATTTTATTTTATTGTTATTTACTTTTCAGTATTTACTTTACCGCATTTACTATTTCGCATTTTTTACTTTATGGCTTTTACTTTTAAGTTTTTACTAGCCCTCGCCATGTGTCATAACTAAGTTAGTTATCTAGGGCTGTGATGAATTTCAACATCACTGGTTTATAAGAGTTAGATTATAGTTTGGGCAATATAAAGATTTATTTATTGAGTCTTAATCTTAATGTTTTTTATTAACTGGCTATTAATAAAATTGATTAGGTAAATGTGGGAACACACAGCTACCTGGGCGACGCCGTTTCTAGGCTCGCGGCACTAGTTGGGAAGTACTAAATAATATGGAGTCGCCACCCGGTGTGAACCGGGACAAAGATTTAAGGCCGCACTCACCCCTCGTAAGGGAAGACCTCAAACCGTTGGGTTCGGAATGGTCCCTTACTCATGTAACTTGTAATGAAAGGATTTATGTGATAATTTAACCAAGCTTAAGTAACATTTATTTCCAAAGATATCATGCTTCTAGATTCATATGCATACATCAACAAGTTCATCACAACATGCAACATCACATGGCAATCTCATGAACATATTTCAATCCTATGATATGGAAAACTAAGAACAACCTAATCATGCTTGAGTACTATCTCATGAACCTATTAACCAAATAACCTGCTAACAGCCTAATCATGCTTGAATACAATCCCAAGAACACATGGAATGGATAAATGCAGGAATACAAATAATACGGTTGGCTATATAACACAGGAAAGATCAACCAATAGGCAATTATGCATGAATATGATAAGACAGACTCAGTTCAGTGTGTGCGCGTTCGTGTAGCGTTCGTAAATGCGTTCGAACGGTAAACAGAAGATTCGCGTTCGTGTAGCATTTGAGAACGCGTTCGAACGGAACCAGACCTGATACATTATGAAACTAAGAAAGTGTGTGTGCGTTCGTGTAGCGTTCGTAAACGCGTTCGAACGGTAAACAGAAGGTTCGCGTTCATATGGCGTTTGATAACGCGTTCGAACAGAAATGAAACAGAATGCTCTCGTTCGTGTGGCGTTTGTGAACACGTTCGAACGGAAATGAAACAGAATACTCACGTTCGTATGGCGTTCGTGAACGCGTTCGAACAGAAATAAGACCTGATGCATGACAAGGCAAAATACATGCGCGTTCGAGTTGCATTCGTAAACGCGTTCGAAGGGGAACAGATCTGATGCATGAAATGGGACGCAATACATAAACGACAAAATAAAGGGGCGCGGCGAAGTACTGCCGTAAAGGTGGCCTTTTGGGGCTCTTGATCTCTCAAAGAGAGGACCTTTAGACCAACGTACTAAGCCCATGCGCTCGACTGAATCATGCATACATAGAATGAAAAGCAATAATACTAAACATAGTCTACCCGATTGAACGTATCTTGTATCCAACCAAACACACATCAACCGGCGCGGCAAAGCCTCGTGGTAAAGGGCTTTAGCCCCTCCCCATAGGGGATCTCATATTGCACTTACTAAGCCCATGCACTCGGTTGAATCATGCATACGAAAATAAAGACAATCATATCAAACTAAGTATGTCCGATTGAACGTATTTCGCATTCAACCGAACACACATCAATCGGTGCGGCAGAGCATCGTGGTGAAGGATTTTAACCCTCCAATTAGGAAACCTTTCATCGCACTTACTAAGCCCATGCACTCGATCGTATCATACGGGAATAAACAACATGCAGAATTTAAATGACAAGAATTAAATAAACCAAAGCAACACAAAACAAGAGAAGGTGCCGTTTACTCAAGTGGTACGTGGAGTTGTGTCCCAAGTACAGACCACACTACCGTCCATTCGGATTCGGCTACGGAATTTACGTCTGGGTTTCCATCCTATATACCACAAGAGACAACATTTTTCCATTCATCCAATACCCACAACACGCATCCATAAACGACTCTCATGTGAATACAATTCAATAATAAAAGAAACGAATATAAACTAATGAAAAAGTGCCCTCAGGTCTAACCTTTTAAGTCGTCTCTCGGACTCGCGTTTCACAAAGATCGGAAGGGGTAAAGCTCCGCAACTCTTCTGGTTCACTGGTTCACTGCTCTCATTCGTTGTCTTACTGTTTTGGGTCGTCGTCCTCCGTCTTTTGCTGCTGTTTTGACTCCGATTTGCCGCCGCTACTACGTTTTGCTGCTGTATTTTAGTTACTATTTTTGGGATGTTTTGGCTACTGTTTTGGGTGTTATTTTCGGTGGTGTTATGGTGTGGTTCGGGGGCTGTTTGATGTGTGTGTTTAGGGCTGGTTGGGATGTGTTTTTCGGTGAGGTGAGAGGGGGCTGTTCGGGATGTTTTGGTCAAGGCGATGGGGGTTCTTTGGTTTGTGATCTTCTTGTTATTGAGAGTGAGGGAGAGTTGTGTCTATGAGCTAGCTAGCTTTGAGAAGGTTGGTGAATGGTTCTTTTTATAGGCAAAGGGTTAGGCTTGACAAGGAAAGGGGTTTGATTGGCTTGGATAAGGGAAGTCAAAGATTGAGGGGGGACAAATCTTGGCTAGATAGAGAAGGTTGAATATTAGTTTATGTTGATTAGGCATACAATATTTTATGTTTGGGAATAATATATTGGTTGATTGATTTTAACTTGGTATGATTATATTTGATTGGTTTAGATTAGGCATTTAGTTTGTTGGTTGATTTTAATTAGGCATGCAATTTCTTTAATTTGTGTAAGTATTTTATTTAATTTGGTATGTGATTTTTAGATTTGTTTTGATTTCACCATATGTTAAATATGTGTTTTAAGTGGGCTTGGGCGTGTGGGCCAAGGTTTGGGCGAATTGGGCTTAATGTGAGGCTAGCAGCAAAACCAGAATTACCGACACCGTTCGAACGCATCATCGAACGCAGCACGAACGCCCGCAATCTGTTTGACGTTCGAACGTATACACGAACGTAGCACCAACGAAAACAGTGAACCTTGTTTATTCTGAATTTCCCCTTCCGATGTCCGTTTCCCGTGACCTCCGTGACTTAAAAGGTAGTGTCTCCAAAATGAGACTCATCATAGGGACTTATGTGTAAAAATGCAGTGCCTACAGTCGCCCCCACTTTGATGGGACTTGTGTAATGTGCAACAGTGACAATCTTATCAAAGTTATGCAATGCATTTTCACTTACCTGGCTCGCCAGCTGCCACTTGACTTACCATGTGTTGAGTTGAGTACTGCAGCGGACCTCGATCCTGGGACGCGTCCCAATAATTGTAACTGACAACGGGGGCACCTCGACCCTGGGCACCTCGACCCAACACCGCTGACTATAGGGACCTCGCCCTAGAACTGATGATGTAGTGGGCACCTCGACCCTGGGCACCTCGACCCGGAACTACAATGGACAACGGGGGCACCTCGACCCTGGGCACCTCGGCCCAACACCGCTGACCATAGGGACCTCGCCCTAGAACTGATGATGTAGTGGGCACCTCGACCCTGGGCACCTCGACCCGGAACTACAATGGACAACGGAGGCACCTCGACCCTGGGCACCATGACCCAACACCGCTGACTATAGGGACCTCGCCCTAGAACTGATGTAGTGGGCCCTCGACCCTGGGCACCTCGACCCGGAACTACAATGGACAACGGGGGCACCTCGACCCTGGGCACCTTGGCCCAACACCGCTGACCATAGGGACCTCGCCCTAGAACTGATGATGTAGTGGGCACCTCGACCCTGGGCACCTCGACCCGGAACTACAATGGACAACGGGGGCACCTCGACCCAACACCGCCGACTATAGGGACCTCGCCCTAGAACTGATGATGTAGTGGGCACCTCGACCCTGGGCACCTCAACCCGGAACTACAATGGACAACGGGGGCACCTCGACCCTGGCACCTCGACCCAACACCGCTGACTATAGGGACCTCGCCCTCGAACTGATGATGTGTCTCCATACCTGGAGATGACATGATATGGGCCTCGCCCCTAAGCTGATATGGGCCTCGCCCCTTTGGACTCATCCCGAAAACTGAAATTGCTTTGGCGTTGCTTGGCTCATTCCTGCCGCTTTCTCCTTTCTTTGAACCTGCGAGCACAAAACAGAAACAAACACAAAGGTATGCAATGCATTTTCACTTACCTGGCTCGGCTGCCGCCTCGGGTTGAGTTGGATGGTGAGGTGCTGCGACCCCTGGTTCATTCCCGAACCGTGCTTCCATTCTTGGAGTGCCACTCTCGGCCTGTTCATTCCTGAACTGTACTTCCATTCCTGGAGTGCCATTCCCGGCTTGTTCATTCTTAAACTCTGCTCTATTCTTAGATTACCGTTCCCGGCTTGTTCATTCTCGAACTGTGTTGAGATGAGGCTTTATTCCTCCCGAGCTTTATTTCCGAACTGTTGAGATGAGGCTTTATTCCTCCGAGCTTTGTTCCCGAACTGTGTTGAGATGAGGCTTTATTCCTCCTGAGCTTTATTCCCGGACTGTTGAGATGAGGCTTTATTCCTCCCGAGTTTTATTCCCGAACTGAACTGACATGAGGCTTTCTTCCCCTTGAGCTTTGTTCTTTGATCTGAGCTGACCGTGTGGCTTTGTTCTTGAACTGTTACTGTAAGGTGGTTCATTCCCGAATCGTTACTGTGAGATGTCCATTCCTGAACTATTACTGTGAGATGTCCATTCCCGGACTGTTGCTTCTATCTTGGAGTGCCATTCCCGGCTCGTTCATTCCTGAATTGTGTTTCCATTCTTGGAGTGCCATTCTCGGCCTGTTCATTCCCGGACTATATCTCCATTCTCGGATTGCCATTCTCGGCATGCTCATTCTCGAGCTGTCCATTCCCGGACTATATCTCCATTCTCGGAGTGCCATTCTCGGCGTGCTCATTCTCGAGCTGTCCATTCCCGGACTATATCTGCATTCTCAGATTGCCATTCTCGGCGTGCTCATTCTCGAGCTGTCCATTCCCGGACTATATCTCCATTCTCGGAGTGCCATTCTCGGCGTGCTCATTCTCGAGCTGTCCATTCCCGGACTATATCTCCATTCTCGGATTGCCATTCTCGGCGTGCTCATTCTTGAATTGTTACTGTATGGTGGTCCATTCCCGAACCGTGCTTCCATTCTTGGATTGTATCTCCATTCTCGGAGTACCATTCTCGGCAGAACTGATCTGATATGATGCGGGCTTCGCCCCCAGAATGCCATACCCGGCAATGCTGATCTGATGTAATATGGGCCTTGCCCCCAGAATGCCATACCCAGCAAAGCTGATACTGAAGTGGGCCTCGGCCCCAGAATGCCATACCCGGCAAAGCTGATACTGAAGTGGGCCTCGGCCCTAACTGCTACTGATATGGGCCTCGCCCCGAGACTGATACTGCTGATATGGGCCTTACCCATGTGATTCATTCCTGAAGACTGCTGACATCGTACTGTTATTGCTTCTGTTTGGCTTGTCTTTGCCATTTTTCCTTTTCTTCTTCAAAACCTGTGAATACAAAACAGAACAAACACGAAAGGATGCAAAATGTGTTACGTGTATGCATGTATGAATGTTCTTATCCCGTTGGGTTAGGTCTTCTTCGATTCATTTCCGAACCGTGCTCCATTTTCGGAGTACCAATCCTGGACAAACTGATGCTGACAATGTGGGCCCCACCCCGGAGATTCCTTTCTGAAGCTGATACTGACATGGGTCTCGTCCCTTGGACTCATCCCCGAAATCATACTGATATGGGCCTCAACCCTGGGACTCATCCCCAAACTGATTGATAATGTGGGTCTCGACCCTGGGACGCATCCCCGACACTATTGATGATGTGGGTCACGACCTTAGGACTCGTCCCAAAACTGAAGCTGACGTGGGCCTCGCCCCCGAGCTGATACTGATGTGGGCCTCGGTCCTGGGACTCATCCCCAAACTGTAACTGATGTGGGCCTCGGCCCTGGGACTCATCCCTGAAACTGATGTGGGCCTCATCTCCGAGCTGATATTGGTGTGGGCCTCGGCCCTGAAACTCATCCCCAAACTGACTGATGTGGGCCTCGGCCATGGGACTCATCCCCAAACTAAAACTGATGTGGGCCTCGGCCCTGGGACTCATCCCCGAAACTGATAATGTGGGCCTTGCCCCCCAGACTGATACTGATATGGGCATCGCCCTTAACTGATACTGATATGGCCATCGCCCCTAACTGATACTGATATGGGCCTCGCCTCAGACTTAATCACTCTGCCTGTTGTATACTCTGCCGTGTCATCATCAAAAGCGGGGATATCATCCCTCAACACATTTGGAGGCTCCTAACGCCTCACATTCTCAGATTTTCCCCCAGCACGGGGTACAGCCATATTTGTCATGGCAGTAGTCAAGGCTTGCAACTGTTCAGTAATCTTGGCGAAACCATTTTCCAACTTATCTATCCTAGATACCTCAATATCTGATTCACTAATGTCTGTTACCGGTCTTTTGGTGAGTCTTCCTTCTTCCCTAACCCAACGGGAGTCTATGATGGCTTTTAGAACACAAGGGTTAGCATGATGTATGTATGCATGAGGTGCGTGAGATGCATGTAACATATATAACATACTAAATCAATTAAAATTTTCACACAAATCGGCCTGTTATCATTTTAGAAGCTTTCGGGCTAATTGTCATAGGAGTGAACTCATCCCAGTTTAAATGGCCCAACAAGTTCACGTCTCATGGCAAGGAGCCCAACTAAATCCAAATGGTAACATTCCGAACACAAGCACAAGGTGGCTCATCAACAGTTAGAAGCCTTCGGCCCAATCGTCATAAAATACATTCTTGTCCCAGTTTAAATGGCCCAACAAGCCCATATCTTATGACAAATAGTCCAAATGAATCCAAACGATGATGTTCCCAAACACAAGCACAGAAGAGAGATAATGCAAACATAACATAACAATTTTACATAATGGCCCATCAACATTTCAGAAGCTTTGGGCCTAACAGTCATATGGTACGGGCTTGCCCCAGTTTAAATGGCCCAACAAGCCCGTATTTATGACAATAGTCCAACTGCATCCAAATGAGGATGGTCCACAAGCACATACTCAAGGAAATAATTGTTACTTTAATCATACAAACCGGTCTATGGGTGGATTTGCAAGAGTATGGACAAAGGCTCTCACCGGCGAAGGATAGCCCACAACTAGGTCTCCCCACTCAAGGGTTCAGGCGACCAAGTGAGCGTATCCCTTTTTATACACTAAGGTACGTGCCGATGAGCTATGGTGTGTGACGGACTGTCAAATGGATTTCTCGTTGTAGATTCCCCAGAGGGAAGGTGGAGCGAGGCTCACTTAAATACCCAAGCCTCTTAGGCTCTTATCGCTTGGTGTCAGGAATAAACAACGAGTCCTCCAAATTAGTCCATCACAAAGGCTACGAGTAGATGGCCATGTAGGTATCCTCACAGCTTTTCCTTCTAGAAAGGTAGTGAGTGAAGGAGACACCAAACCATTACCTAGCCTCAAAGTGCCCTTGATTAAACCCTCACTTATCCACTATAGACATGGCCAATTAAAACATAAATCCACTCATTACAAGACAATATTTCGGGGCCAATTCTCTATCCCCAGTGGAGTCGCCAGACTGTGGGAACACACAGCTACCTGGGCGACGTCGTTTCTAGGCTCGCGGCACTAGTTGGGAAGTACTAAATAATATGGAGTCGCCACCCGGTGTGAACCGGGACAAAGATTTAAGGCCGCACTCACCCCTCGCAAGGGAAGACCTCAAACCGTTGGGTTCGGAATGGTCCCTTACTCATGTCACTTGTAATGAAAGGATTTATGTAATAATTTAACCAAGCTTAAGTAACATTTATTTCCAAAGATATCATGCTTCTAGATTCATATGCATACATCAACAAGTTCATCACAACATGCAACATCACATGGCAATCTCATGAACATATTTCAATCCTATGATATGGAAAACTAAGAACAACCTAATCATGCTTGAGTACTATCTCATGAACCTATTAACCAAATAACCTGCTAACAGCCTAATCATGCTTGAATACAATCCCAAGAACACATGGAATGGATAAATGCAGGAATACAAATAATACGGTTGGCTATATAACACAGGAAAGATCAACCAAGAGGCAATTATGCATGAATATGATAAGACAGACTCATTTCAGTGTGTGCGCGTTCGTGTAACGTTAGTAAATGCGTTCGAACGGTAAACAAAAGATTCGCGTTCGTGTAGCGTCCGAGAACGCGTTCGAACGGAACCAGACCTGATACATTATGAAACTAAGAAAGTGTGTGTGCGTTCGTGTAGCGTTCGTAAACGCGTTCGAACGGTAAACAGAAGGTTCGCGTTCATATGGCGTTTGATAACGCATTCGAACGGAAATGAAACAGAATGCTCTCGTTCGTGTGGCGTTTGTGAACGCGTTCGAACGGAAATGAAACAGAATGCTCACATTCGTATGGCGTTCGTGAACGCGTTCGAACAGAAATAAGACCTGATGCATGACAAGGCAAAATACATGCGCGTTCGAGTTGCGTTCGTAAACGCGTTCGAACGGGAACAGATCTGATGCATGAAATGGGACGCAATACATAAACGACAAAATAAAGGGCGCGGCGAAGTACTGCCGTAAAGGTGGCCTTTTGGGGCTCTTGATCTCTCAAAGAGAGGACCTTTAGACCAACGTACTAAGCCCATACGCTCGACTGAATCATGCATACATAGAATGAAAAGCAATAATACTAAACATAGTGTGCCCGATTGAACGTATCTTGTATCCAACCGAACACACATCAACAGGCGCGGCAAAGCCTCGTGGTAAAGGGCTTTAGCCCCTCCCCATAGGGGATCTCATATTGCACTTACTAAGCCCATGCACTCGGTTGAATCATGCATACGAAAATAAAGACAATCATATCAAACTAAGTATGTCCGATTGAACGTATTTCGCATTCAACCGAACACACATCAATCGGTGCGGCAGAGCATCGTGGTGAAGGATTTTAACCCTCCAATTAGGGAACCTTTCATCGCACTTACTAAGCCCATGCACTCGATCGTATCATACGGGAATAAACAACATGCAGAATTTAAATGACAAGAATTAAATAAACCAAAGCAACACAAAACAAGAGAAGGTGCCATTTACTCAAGTGGTACGTGGAGTTGTGTCCCAAGTACAGACCGCACTACCGTCCATTCGGATTCGGCTACGGAATTTACGTCTGGGTTTCCATCCTATATACCACAAGAGACAACACTCTTCCATTCATCCAATACCCACAACACGCATCCATAAACGACTCTCATGTGAATACAATTCAATAATAAAAGAAACGAATATAAACAAATGAAAAAGTGCCCTCAGGTCTAACCTTTTAAGTCGTCTCTCGGACTCGCGTTTCACAAAGATCGGAAGGGGTAAGGCTCCGCAACTCTTCCGGTTCACTGGTTCACTGCTCTCATTCGTTGTCTTACTATTTTGGGTCGTCGTCCTCCGTCTTTTGCTGCTGTTTTGACTCCGATTTGCCGCCGCTACTACTGTTTTGCTGCTGTATTTTAGTTACTATTTTTGGGTTGTTTTGGCTACTGTTTTGGGTGTTATTTTCGGTGGTGTTATGGTGTGGTTCGGGGGCTGTTTGATGTGTGTGTTTAGGGCTGGTTGGGATGTGTTTTTCGGTGAGGTGAGGGGGGGCTGTTCGGGATGTGTTTTGGTCAAGGCGATGGGGGTTCTTTGGTTTGTGATCTTCTTGTTATTGAGAGTGAGGGAGAGTTGTGTCTATGAGCTAGCTAGCTTTGAGAAGGTTGGTGAATGGTTCTTTTTATAGGCAAAGGGTTAGGCTTGACAAGGAAAGGGGTTTGATTGGCTTGGATAAGGGAAGTCAAAGATTGAGGGGGGACAAATCTTGGCTAGATAGGGAAGGTTGAATATTTAGTTTATGTTGATTAGGCATACAATATTTTATGTTTGGGAATAATATATTGGTTGATTGATTTTAACTTGGTATGATTATATTTGATTGGTTTAGATTAGGCATTTAGTTTGTTGGTTGATTTTAATTAGGCATGCAATTTCTTTAATTTGTGTAAGTATTTTATTTAATTTGGTATGTGATTTTTAGATTTGTTTTGATTTCACCATATGTTAAATATGTGTTTTAAGTGGGCTTGGGCGTGTGGGCCAAGGTTTGGGCGAATTGGGCTTAATGTGAGGCTAGCAGCAAAACCAGAATTACCGACACCGTTCGAACGCATCATCGAACGCAGCACGAACGCCCGCAATCTGTTTGACGTTCGAACGTATACACGAACGTAGCACCAACGAAAATAGTGAACCTTGTTTATTCTGAATTTCCCCTTCCGATGTCCGTTTCCCGTGACCTCCGTGACTTAAAAGGTAGTGTCTCCAAAATGAGACTCATCATAGGGACTTATGTGTAAAAATGCAGTGCCTACAGTAAACTTAAAATGAACTAGACATAGGGATTTTAAGTTTGAGACCTTAGACTCAATAGCCCACGATCTTCCTTGAGGATAGATAACCTTTAATAGATTTCCTTACAGGATAGATATATACCTGTGGGGTGGGGGTAGCCATAATTGGAACTTAAACTTAATGAATCCAGATAATTTGGTTGACATAGACATATGGTTCAATTGGGTTAAACTGGGTATTTGTGTCTGACCATCGACAGAGGCTTTTACATAATTTAGTGTTTCAGGTTAATAAATCAATATATTACCCAACTATAGGATAACCATTTCATCTTTAAATAATATTGAAAAGATTCACAACCCTAGATAGTTTTTAATATTGAATTTTCTTAAAACTTACTTTCGAACAATCTTATTTACTTGTCTTTAAATTTAGAATCGTCGCCATTTCAAATCAATCAAACAACCTGTTAGATACTAATAATCATTTGACCTCATAAAATTAATAGCTTAGGTATTAAGTCCTCGTGGGATCGATACTTTTTATACTACTTGAACGATACGTGCGCTTGCGTTATACGTGTGTGTTTACGCCCCGATCAAGTTTTTGACGTCGTTGTCGGGGACTTATTTATCTTTCACTATTAGTTTTAAGGTTAGATACCTTTACTTATATCTAATTTTCTTTTTACTTATTGTTTTTATTTTCTTATGTTTCAGGTTCTCAGAAACTTCATGAGACGAACCAGAAGCTTTGAACTTCGACCGCTTGACCCGGAAATTGAAAGAACCATCAGACAGTTGAGAAGGGAATGGCGAGAAGGCCAAGAAGCTTTAGTCAACATGGAACCTGAACCTTTGAACGTTGCACCACCAATTCCCATTCGAGATAGAACCATTCCGGTGGTTGACAGACTCATTTCTTGTATTGTACTTCCTCCCTTACCAGCAAATGCGGGTGACAACAAAACATGCATTCAGATGATTCAGCAGTCAGTTCAGTTTGGAGGAAATGCAATTGAAGACCCTAATAACCACATCAGCAACTTCCTGGAAGTTTGCGGCAATTACAACCGAGAAGCTGAAGAAGCAATGAGACTGCGTGTTTTCCCATACTCCTTGAAGGACAGAGCTAAAGCTTGGCTACATTCACTACCAGCAGGTTCCATCACAACTTGGAACGTTTTAGCCACCAAATTTCTTGCAAAGTACTTTCCACCAGCCAGAACTGGAAAACTGAGAAATGACATGCCATCCTTTGTACAACAAGACTCGGAAACTCTCTACGAAGCTTGGGAAAGGTACAAAGATTTGCTCCGGAAATGTCCTCACCATGAGATTCCAAAATGGCTTCAAGTCTAAACTTTCTATAATGGACTTTCTGGAATAATGAGAACCACAATCGATGCTGCTGCTGGAGGAGCCCTGATGGCAAAAGGAGAAGATCAAGCCTGGGAACTAATCGAAGAAATGGCCAACAACAATTCTTTGTGGCCAACAGAAAGGAGCATGATCCAAAGAATTGCAGGAATTTATGAAAGTGGAGTCAATACAGCAGTCAATACCAAACTGGATCAGATATGCAAATTCATGGAGACTTTTACCACTGGATCCACAAGTTCACCATATGGATGAGCACTGGAACCAAACCAACTTGAAGAGACGTGAATTATGTCAATAATTTCAATAGACAGGGGAACAATCCATATTCCAACACCTACAACCCAGGGTGGAGGAATCATCCTAACTTTTCATGGAGTAACAATTAGGGGCAAAAGAACAATCCACCACCTGGATTCCAACAGAACTATCCACCACCTGGATTTCAGCAACAAAACAAAGGCCAGGAGCAGACAAATGAACCAGGAATAGCAGAAGTGCTGGCTCAGTTAAAAAAGTACGATACTATGATTCAGAGCAAATTAGCTTCTATTAAAGCACTGGAGAATCAAATCGGCCTACTGGCCAATGCTCAGAGTTACAGACCACCAGGAAATCTTCCCAGCAACACAGAACCAAATCCAAGGAACCGAGGAAAGGAGAAAATTCAAGCCATTACTTTGAAAAGCGGTACTGAGATCAACAAAGATGTAGGGATCAAGGCAATAATTGAGGAAATTCCAAAAGATGCAGTTCCACAGATGGAGGAAAAAGAAGCAAAGGAAAAAGAAAAAGATCAGATCATTCCACCTCCACCTTTTCCTCAGCGACTTCAGAAAAACAAACTGGACAAGCAGTTTGCTCGTTTCTTGGAGGTATTCAAAAAGCTGCATATCAACATTCCATTTGCAGAAGCCTTGGAAGAAATGCCCAGTTATGTCAAATTCATGAAAGATATTCTTTCACGAAAATGGAGATTGGGAGACTACGAAACAGTAGCATTAAGGGAAGAACGCAGCGCCATTATTCAGAGGAAACTTCCCCTGAAATTGAAAGACCCTGGCAGTTTCACAGTTCCATGCACCATTGGAGAACATTACATCGGTAAGGCTTTATGTGATTTAGGAGCCAGTGTTAACTTGATGCCTTTTTCTATTTACAGGAAACTGCAGATTGGAGAAGCAATGCCTACCTCAGTTTCATTGCAACTTGCGGACCGAACACTTGTATTTCCAATAGGTTTTGTTGAAGATGTGCTGGTGAAAGTAGACAAACTAATTCTCCCAGCAGATTTCATCATCCTTGACATGGAAGAAGACAAAGAAATACATATCATTCTTGGTAGACCATTCCTGGCTACAGGTAAAACTGTGATTGATGTGCAAAAAGGAGAACTAACCATGAAAGTGCAGGACCAAGAAGTGACCTTTAATGTTTTCAAAGCCATAAAATTCCTGAGTGATGAAAAGGAAGAAGAATGCTTCAGAGTTGATGTTGTTGAAAGTATCGTTCAAAATACTGAGCCAAATTCCACAAATACACTTGAAGCATGCATCACCAACATGACTAACAGTGAGCTAGATGCTGAAATCCTGGAATATATCAACTACCTTGACAAACCATTCCGATTCAAAGCGACACCACCAGTTGAAAGCTTGTAACTGCCCAAGAAAGATCGAATCAAGCCTTCGATTGAAGAACCACCACAGCTGGAGCTGAAGTTACTTCCGAGCCATCTCAGGTATGCATTTCTTGGAAACACTTCTGAATTACCTGTTATTATTTCTTCTTCACTAACATTGGAACAGGAAGAAAAGCTACTGAGAGTATTACGAGAACACAAAAGAGCCATTGGCTGGACTATAGCAGACATTCGAGGCATTAGTCCATCATTTTGCATGCACAAGATTCTGATGAACGATGAGTACAACCCACAGTGGAGCATCAACGGAGACTTAATCCAATAATGAAGGAAGTCGTGAAGAAAGAAATAATCAAATGGTTGGATGCTGGCATCATTTACCCAATTTCATATAGTAGTTGGGTGGGTCCTATACAGTGTGTACCAAAGAAAAGAGGAACTACTGTGGTTACCAATGAAAAGAATGAGCTAATTCCAACAAGAACGGTGACTGGATGGAGAGTATGCATGGATTACCGAAAGCTGAACAAAGCCACGAGAAAAGACCATTTTCTGCTACCATTCATTGACCAGATGTTAGACAGATTGGCGGGACATGAATTCTATTGCTTTCTTGATGGATATTCAGGATACAATCAGATTGCCATCGCCCTAGAAGATCAGGAGAAAACCACATTTACATGTCCCTATGGTATTTTTGCTTTCCGCATGATGCCATTTGGATTATGTAATGCCCCCGCCACTTTTCAGCGTTGCATGATGGCCATATTCTCAGACATGATGGAGCAGAGTATGGAGGTTTTCATGGATGACTTTTCTGTATTTGGAGATTATTTTGATCATTGTTTGCAAAATTTGGAACAGGTGTTACAAAGGTGCGAAGATACGAACTTGGTGCTCAATTGGGAGAAATGTCATTTCATGGTACATGAGGGCATTGTTCTTGGACACCGGATCTCACAAAATGGGATTGAGGTAGACAAAGCAAAGATAGAGACAATTGAAAAACTACCTCCACCAACATCTGTCAAAGGGATTCGGAGCTTTCTCGGACATGCAGGTTTTTACAGGAGATTTGTCAAAGATTTTTCCAAGGTTGCAAAACCTCTTTGCAATCTTCTGGAAAAGGATGTGCCTTTCAACTTCACCAAAGAATGCCAGGAAGCTTTCGAGATCTTAAAACAGAAGCTGATTTCTGCCCCCATCATTGTAGCACCAGATTGGACCCTTCCATTCGAAGTGATGTGCGATGCTAGTGATTTTGCTGTAGGTGCAGTTTTGGGACAACGCAAAGCAAAGATTTTCCACACCATTTACTACTCCAGCAGAACTCTGAATGAAGCTCAACTCAACTACACAACCATTGAAAAGGAGTTGCTCGCAGTTATGTACGCTTTTGACAAATTCTGCTCCTATCTGCTGGGTCCCAAAGTGGTGGTCTACACAGATCATTCAGCAATCAAATATCTGATCATAAAGAAAGATGCCAAACCCAGATTAATCCGTTGGATACTTCTTCTGCAAGAATTCGACGTGGAGATCAGAGACAGAAAAGGAACAGAGAATCAGGTGGCAGATCATCTATCGAGGCTCGAGAATGGAGAAACAGCTGACAAAGATCTGTCAATCAAAGAAACTTTTCCAGATGAACAGCTGTTTGCCATAAAAACAACAGGAAGTCCTTTGGTATGCTGACTATGTCAACTACATTGTGTCAGGGAAATAGCCGTTGGAATGGATAACTCAGCAACGAAAAAAGTTCGTCAAAGAAGTCAAGCACTATGTCTGGGATGAACCGTACCTGTTCAAACGTTGTGCTGATCAATTATTGAGACGTTGTGTTCCACAGGAGGAAATCAACAGTGTTTTGCAGCACTGTCATTCATCACCATATGGCGGACACTTCAGCGGAAATAAAACTGCAGCAAAAGTTCTTCAATCAGGTTTGTTCTGGCCCACTCTTTTTAAAGATGCTTATCTTTTTGCTTTTCAATGTGACAGGTGCCAGAGAACAAGGAATATTTCGAGGAGAAATGAAGGACCATTGCAAAACATTCTAGAAGTGGAAATATTCGATGTGTGGGGTATTGATTTCATGGGACCCTTTGTTCCATCATTCGGAAACATGTACATCCTGGTTGTTGTAGACTACGTCTCCAAATGGGTCGAAGCAATTGCACTGCCATCCAATGATTCAAAAGTGGTGATCAAATTCCTTAAAAAGAACATTTTCACTCGATTCGGAACACCTCGTGCAATCATCAACGATGGTGGCTCACATTTCTGCAACAAATACTTCGATGCACTCCTATCCAAATACGGAGTTACTCACAAAGTTGCCACTGCTTACCATCCACAGTCAAATGGACAGGTTGAGGTTTCAAACAGGGAGATCAAGAGAATCCTAGAAAGAACCGTTGGATCAACAAGGAGGGACTGGTCAACAAAACTAGATGATGCATTATGGGCCTACCGAACAGCTTACAAGACACCCATTGGTATGTCCCCATATCGATTGGTGTTTGGGAAAGCATGCCATCTACCAGTTGAGCTTGAACACAAGGCGTACTGGGCACTGAAGAAGTTGAATCTTGATTCACAAGCTGCAGGAGAGAAAAGACTTCACCAACTCAATGAATTGGAGGAATTTCGCCTACAGGCTTATGAGAATGCCAAATTGTACAAAGAAAAGACAAAGAAATGGCATGACCGAAAAATAGTCACAGAAAGTTGGAACCAAGGCAGCAGGTGTTGTTGTACAACTCGAGGTTGAAACTTTTTCCTGGAAAGTTGAAATCTATGTGGTCGGGACCATTTGTGATCACTCAGGTTTTACCTTATGGAGCTGTTGAGTTACTGGATCCCAATACCAACAACACATTCAAGGTTAACAGTCAGCGTGTCAAACACTACTGGGGAGAATCATTTGAGCGACAAAAAGAAAGTGTCACACTTTCAGATCCAGCTTAACGTTCGAGAAGTCAAGTCTAGCTGACGACTTTAAACTTAGCGCTCACAGGGAGGCAACCCATGCAATTTGTATATATTGTGATTTGGTGTGATTTAATTTGGTGTGCTTAATTTTTGCAGGTTTAGTCATTTCAAGATGGAAGAAGCTCTCGCAAATCTTCACAAGCAATTTCCTTCTCTCCCTCAAAAATCTCTGATGAAAGTCTACAAAGCTCGCTTGGAACGAATGAGGTTACTGACGATCCATGGTGTTCCCAATGACATTCGTTGGGTAATTGAAGCACGAGTCCGATTGGCAGGTGAGTCTTCTGACTCTTTTATTTCACATCTGCATGGTTTTGGAAGAAGCACCTATGCAAAGAAACGAAGAGCTAAGCAAATAGGTGTTTGTTACAAATGTGCACGCTGGAATTGCAATACTCGTTGTCATTCTTTAGGAATGGTGTCTGATAATCGTGAAGACAAAATTAAATTCATTAGGGATGGCTTGAGTAAGGAGTCTTTAGATGATATATCTTCAACTCTTGAGACGCATCCCAGTGGATATGTTCATATAGCCATTCGCAAATTACATACACAATTTCAAAAAGAAAGACAACTGTTAAGTCTCGGGAATCTGACTCAAAAAGACCATGTTTGCCAATTTATAAGAAAATTGGATGGGAAGCTTGTCCCTGACGCATAGACGTCAATCAAGCTGTATTTTGTAATTTGTGAATATTATATCTCTTGTCTTTTCTTAATAATTGTGATTTGTTTTGTTGTTTTCTTTTATTTCCTCCGACAGGATCCAGATCTTGTTGACTATCACGATCTATTTTACTATTTTGCTACTAATCGTCCTTTGGAAGATACTTGTGCTATTTTTACTCACCCTTTTCAGGTACTATAAATTCAGCTCATCATTGCACTTTTGAAGACATCTAGAGTAAAAAATGGAAGCCACTTCAAGAAGACGAGTTGAAAACATCTGTGTGTTTTGCGGTAGTAGTGTTGGTACTAAACCACAATACATAGAAGCAGCACATGAATTGGGTCGAGTCTTAGCTGCGAGGAATATGCACTTAATATATGGCGGAGGAAATCTTGGACTTATGGGGATCGTTTCAAAGGCTACACAGGAAGGAGGCAGTCACGTTTTGGGAATCATTCAAAACCCTTGGCAGAGGCAAATCTTATTGAACCATCAAACGGAGAGGAACTGATCGTGCCAGGTATGTCTGAACGTTTGGTAGAAATGATTAATCGTGCTGATGCTTTTATTGCTTTGCCAGGTGGCTTGGGTACATTGGAGGAAATATTTATAGTATTATCTTGGGCGAACCTGAACATACACCAGAAACCAATTGGATTGCTCGACGTTGATGGATTTTATGATTTTCTTTGTGTGTTTTTGATGATGCTCGGAGAATGGGTTCATGTCAAACCTTTGAAAGAACTCCTCTTCACTGAACTGCTCAGATCTATAGCTCATAGCCATGAACCACAAGATGACCCTATCCTTTCAAAGAAATCTGAATAGACTCAACTTCACAACTGACCAGATCATCAATAGACACAACTAGCCTATGAATCAAAGATAAATGACCCAGAAGCTCAAAGATAAGAGGCGCGGATAATCTGGTAAGAGGCGTCAATTAATCTGGATATTAACCTTTAATTTCGTGTCTGTAGTGTAGAATTTCAGCTACCAGGTACGGCCTTCTTAACTCTCATTTTACTGTTTAAGATATTGGGGACAATGTCTCATTTAGGTTTGGGGGAGGGAATTAGTTGATCAGTACCTTGTTTTTTAGTTGTGGTTATTTTTATTTTTATTTTTAGTCCTAAATTTTTTGAAAAATACAAAAAAATTGAAAAATTTTCAAAAATTACAAAAATATTTTGCATTTTTTGTGTTTTTATTTTGACTAAAAAGGTGAAATTGGTAAGAGATAGCTGAGTAAAGAGTTTCCACTCCTGAGACGTATCTCAAACCATTTTTGAAACAAGTTAATTTTTGTTTATTTCATTTTGAATTATTTAATTTGTGAATTCTCCATAAAACGGACTAAAATGGATCTTCATATGCTCAGTTGACATATATTATCAACATATATAGTAACATACGGACATGAGCTAAAATCGAAAAGTTTGTAATATTCAGTGCTCTAGTTTAATTGGAGGAAACATCTCAAAAGTGATGGAGTAAAAAAAAAAATTCTGATTTACAAAAATAAAGTATCTAATATCCGGGTTATTAAGTCTGTAAACGTGTTTTAACACCTAGTGCCCTAAAACCAACTGGTTTGTGAGTCACTGGCCCAAGCTCGCTACATGGATCGAAGATGCTACAAAAAAATATTTATATCTGAAGTCTGGGTAATTAAGTCTGTAGGGGTGTCTTAACACATGGTGCCCTAAAGCCAACTGGTTTGGGAGCCACCGACCCAAAGCTCGCTACATAGACGGAAGGTATTGTATATAAATAAAAAAAATATTGAAAAATAAAAAAAAATAAAAAAAAAATCAGAAAAATCAGAAAAATTATTCCATTGCTACAAAAAGGTGTGAAATCTGATAGAACTTTAGGACAAAAATATTACTCTATTATCAACTGCACTTATGACTGTTATGGGCAAAAATGAATTGATTAATATTTTTTTGGCTGTTGGTGTGTATATGGAGAATGGTAAAATAATCGGAGAATTTACTTATTTGGTAATTTAGAAAGAAATAAAACAACTAATAACTTGGAGTAGAAATTTCACCTGATTAGTCACTAACTTCTTTATTCTCTTTTCGCTTGTCTTTTTGCTTTTGTGTGCATTAGTTTTAACTAACTTTTTACTTTTGTAAAATGTTATGGGTATCATTGCTGTAAACCCTCATGAGACTACAACTCGTCCACTAGGGACACCTATGGGTTTAAAGGCTTGTTGCATACGCTAAATGCAATCGTGATCCCTACGAAAGTGGCTTAGTTAATTTTGTTTCTTTATGTTATTTTATTTTATGTTTTGCTCGAGGACTAGCAAAATGTTAGGTTTGGGGGTGTGATGAGTGGTAATTACATCACTTATTCCCACTCATTTAGCCTAATGTTTTGTATTGTTTCTCGAATTTTATGAACGTTTTGATGTGTTTTGTTGTTATTTTGCAGATAAATAAAGTTTGGAAAGCACTGGAGGCAATTTGGGGCAAAAACGGATAAAAATACGTCAACAGGGATATTTTGGTCTTTAGCGCGTCGCGACTCCAAGAATACCGCGTCGCGACGCCCAGGATGCGCCAAATGTGCTAACATGCGCCGTCTGCCACGTGTCAAAATCGGATAGGTTGGACTTGCTAACGTGCGCCGGATCTTGCTAACGTGCGCCGCCCTTGCTAACATGTGCCGCATGCCACGTGTCATCACCTCATTGGACCACCCAAACCGCGTGCCACGTGTCGCCTCTCTATTGGACCGAATAATCAACGAATCAGAGCATGCCACGTGTCACCATTCTATTAGACAGAATTTACACCCAATCACAAGATTACACGTGGCACGATTTCATTGGACCGCATCGCCAGCCAACCAGAGCGTGACACGTGTCACCAATTATTGTGCCGACAGCCGCGTGGTCAACGTACGCGTGGACTCCAGAAACTGTCGCTAGCGTCGCGACGCTAGTGCAATTTCAGCGTCGCGACGCTGGACCCAAAAATTGTCTATAAATTGAGCTCGAGATTTCAATTTTAGTTGCACCATTCTCTCTCATTTCTTTGATGTAAATAGGGTGTTTCTCTCTCTAATTTCTTTTCATTTAAGTTTTGTAATTAATTTTTAATTACATTCTGTAATAGTAATTACTTTTTGTAATAGTAATAGTAATTTATCTTGTTTTTACTGTTTCAGTTTTACTATTCAACCATGAGAGGTAAGTTCTCTTTGCTAAGGTGAAAGGTAATTCTTTTACTGTTACTATTTAGATTAATCTCCCTTAAATATAATATATTTACTATTTAAAAATTTGACTTAATAAGGATACCGCCATATTGGTCGGTTGGCTATAAATTTAAATTGGTTTAAACCTGACTAATCAAGGATACCGCCTATATGGCTGGTTGATAATTAAATTTTCTTACCGCCTATATGGCAGGTTCATGGACAAATCATACTGCATTATGGCTGGTCGGACTTAATTTGAATTAATCAGGTTACCGCCTATATGGCTGGTTGGTAATATTATCACAAGTTTATATATTATTTTATGGGAGATATTTAAAATAGTAAAAGTAATTCCTTTTACCTTAGCATTTTATTTTATTGTTATTTACTTTTCAGTATTTACTTTACCGCATTTACTATTTCGCATTTTTTACTTTATGGCTTTTACTTTTAAGTTTTTACTAGCCCTAGCCATGTGTCATAACTAAGTTAGTTATCTAGGGTTGTGATGAATTTCAATATCACTGGTTTATAAGAGTTAGATTATAGTTTGGGTAATATAAAGATTTATTTATTGAGTCTTAATCTTAATGTTTTTTATTAACTGGCCATTAATAAAATTGATTAGGTAAACTTAAAATGAACTAGACATAGGGATTTTAAGTTTGAGACCTTAGACTCAATAGCCCACGATCTTCCTTGAGGATAGATAACCCTTTAATAGATTTCTTTACAGGATAGATATATACCTGTTGGGCGGGGGTAGCCATAATTGGAACTTAAACTTAATTAATCCAGATAATTTGGTTGACATAGACATATGGTTCAATTGGGTTAAACTGGGTATTTGTGTCTGACCATCGACAGAGGCTTTTACATAATTTAGTGTTCCAGGTTAATAAATCAATATATTACCTAGCTATAGGATAACCATTTCATCTTTAAATAATATTGAAAAGATTCACAACCCTAGATAGTTTTTAATATTGAATTTTCTTAAAACTTACTTTCGAACAATTTTATTTACTTGTCTTTAAATTTAGAATCGTCGCCATTTCAAATCAATCAAACAACTTGTTAGATACTAGTAATCATTTGACCTCATAAAATTAATAGCTTAGGTATTAAGTCCTCGTGGGATCGATACTTTTTATACTACTTGAACGATACGTGTGCTTGCGTTATACGTGTGTGTTTACGCCCCGATCACATCACATCCTTAATTCTAGTTGAGGATGGAATTTTGAGGACTGGCTTAATTTGATTTGGGTTGGCCCTATCTATCTCTGAGTCACCAGGTACCCGAGGAACTTCTCTGATGAAACTCTGAAGGCACACTTGATTGGGTTGAGCTTCATATTGTACATCATCATTACTTCAAGTGCTTGCTTTAGATGACTCAAGTCATCATCTGCCTTCATTGATTTAACCAGCATATCATCAATGTATTTTGCCTAGAAAGTCCAAAAACATCTTGTTCACTAGCTGTTGGTAGGTCGCATGCATTCTTCAATTCGAACTACATGATCTTGTAGAAGAATGTTCCCATGTTGGTGATGGACGAGGTATTCTCCTGATCATCTTGAAGCATGAGTATTTGATTATAGTCCGAGTATGCATCCATGAAGTTGAGCAGTTCATGTTCGGTTGTTGCGTCGACCATGGTGTCTTAGAGAGTGCAAAGTGATAATGCTATCGCGTCGTAACACTGGCCATTGGACGTCACGATGCTAATCCACGCTCGTCGCGACTCTGAGTCATGTGTGCCGCTACTCGCCCACGTTTTCCAGGATTTTCAAAAAATATACTCAAGAAGGAACCACGGCCCCCTATATAAGAATAGCTCGTTCCAAGCCTTAAATATGAGTTTTCAGGGAGTTTCATACCCTAATTTCAGAGCCTCTAAGGTGAATTTGGAGAGAAAACAAAGCACATCAAAGGATCACAACTCAGAAACTCAACAGCAATGAACAAAAGATTGACAATCTCGACAGAGTTTCTTCTTCTTTTTAACTCTTTAATGTTTTATTTATTGTTGAATATTTATTTAATGTTTATGAGCATGTGTAATAACTAGATCTATAATCTGGGTTTGTGATGAAACCCAGAATTATGAATTTATAAATTGAGTTTTCTTATATCTTATGTGATATTTTGGTTTTTTTATTGAATCTTGATTTTAATGCTTCTTGTTGCTTAATCACCAATAAGATTGATGTGGTAAACTTAGATGAACTTGACAAATGGATTTTAGGTTTCTCCATAATTGGAAATTATTCTTAATAAATTTGAGATTAATTAATTGACATAGAAATATAGTTGATTAGTTTATTCTGAATGTTTACACATGACCATCGAAAAAGTCTTGTGGATATCTTAGTATTCCAGGTTGAGCCAATACATTACACGAGCATAGGAAAACCAATTCATCTTTAGAATAATAGTGGGTGGATTCACAACCCTGAATGTTTTCTTTTCATTGATTACCTTTGAAATTTATCATAGTTTTATTTAATTGCTTTAGTTATAATCAAATTCAACCAATAATCACATTTAAATTTCAATTAGATACTCGTAAGTAGTTAGTTTTAATAATTAGTAATGTAAGTGATAATTCCTCATAGGATCAATAACTTTATACTACTTGAGTGATACATGGGCTTACGTAACGTGTGAAAATTACGATCATTGAAAAATTTTAAACATTATGCCTTATTTTGACAAAGGATAAATTTTTTTTTTTTTGACTAATTTTATCATATTCCCATTTTTTTTTCCACCATTGATCCCGAAATTGCCCACCCAAAGTTTTGGGCTATGAGTTAAGAAGGACCCACAATGTCTGACAGCATGTGTGATGACGGTTGTTACACGACACGTACATGCGATGGAAAAAATGAAGTCAACGTGACTGAAACTCATCATTAATCATCATTATACGTTAATGTCAAGAAGTTCCATTTAGTTTTAAGAATTTTAAACAATTCTTTTTCTTTTTGTAAATTTATCATTACATCGACTGCCATTACATGTTTTTGGAAATGTGAAAGACCCGTCGTTAAATCATCTGATCCAGATTTAAGTGAAGTAGATAAAGTATTCGACTGTCCCAAACTCTTATAAGAAGTGCATCTATTGGATTCGAACATAGAATTTGGACAATTAAATCATAAGTCTTATGTCACCAAATCACACCTCTTATGGACGGCTACCATTACATGTTATTGTTAGAGTGATCAATGATATTGTAAGGCTTTTATCATTATGGCCCTCCTATATGAATATATATTTTATCCTAACTCAATAAAAATGATATGGGAAATTGACAAAAATAATAAAAAATTTAGAGGTGATTTTGAAATTATCCGAGTCAAACACTTTATTGTAAAAGTAACCAAAAAAATCATGCGGTCAGTTGTAATATGTGTAACCAGTTGCGTGTCAGGCGCAACTGGTTGCTTCAATTTATATTTTTTAAAAAAAATTTGAAAAAAAAAACCCAACTGAAGTAAAAATGCATTGTAGAAAGTAATGGTGAAATGCGACGGATTGGTAATCAATCAATATGTGTCGACGTATCGTTGGGCAAACGAGTGGAACAAGTGGAGGAAATATTTCAGACAGATCCACTTCAAATGTTGATGACTTGCATGGTTTACTTACTAATATGCAGTTACAACAAAATGTGTTTTATAAAGAATATGAAAACATTGATGAGTCATATGGAGGCCCGAAAAACTGCCATAGGGCCCAATAACCAAATACTCATTGTTCCTCCCAAATACTCATTGTCGCCGTTTTGAGAAATCACTCAATTACCATATGTGAAAATTGATAATTGTATCATTGAGAGAAATTATTTTTGAATTTTATGGGATGGAGATAATGATAATGGAAAATGTGTGAAAGAAATTTTAGTGACGGAAAGATTTATAATAAGTGAGAACGAAAAATTAAAAGGAAAAAAAATTAGTTTGGCATAGCTGGTTGCGCCTTGTGCAATTTGCTTAATTGGTTGGGCGCACAGGCGCAACCAGTTGGATAATAATTTTTTTAAAACTTAAAAAATATAAATTGAAGCAATCAGTTGTGTCTGACGCGCAACTGGTTACACATATTACAACTGACCACATGAATTGTTGGCTACTTTTGCAATAAAGTATTTAACTAGGATAATTTCGCAAATCACCCCTAAATTTTTGGTTATTTTTGTCAATTTCTCGAAAGATGGCCACTTTCTCATTATTTAAATCAATATCTACCGTCTATCTTTTTAGTAATTTTGTAAAATAATATTATGAATTTTTTAATAATTTTAACCTTTTATCTTTTTATTTACATGATAATTAATATATTGTAATTTTTATTGAATATTAATAAAATTATAAAATCTATTAATGTTTAGGGCATTGCTAGCGTACCCCTGGGTATGTGATACCCATGGGACGTTAGCAATGCCGAAAGCAAAAAAGAAAGGGAACAACTGGCTGCAACAACCGGTTGCAGCCAGTTGTTTCAAAAAAAAATATATATATATATTATTTTTTAATAAAAAATTATAAAATAATATAAAAAATTTGTTGCATGTTATTATTAAAAATTACAAGTATAATGATTACAGTTACATGTTTATTGTAAAAAATTTCATAATAGAAAATGTTTCGTATTTTTTGGCACAAGTTGCATTTCTAATGGTATTAATAGCATGTACAATGGTGATAGTTACATGTGCGGTTTTGAGGCAGATTCAATTTCATGTTAATGCTAAAATTTTCAAGACTAATGGTTGTAGTTGCAAAGTATAATGGTAAATGTTTCAATTATAAAATTTTCATGTTATGGTAGGACGTTGCATGCCTAATGATAGTAATTGCATATTCAATAGTCATAGTTACATGTGCGGTTTTCGAGGCAAATTCAATTTCATGTTATTGCTGAAATTTTCAAGTCCAATGGTTTCATGTTGCATGTTTATTGTTAAGGGTTTCATATTAGAAATATTACATATTTCTTGGTGAAAGTTGCAAGTCTAATGGTATAAGTTGCATATTCAATGGTCAATGTTACATGTGCGTTTTTCGAGGCAGATGCAATTGCATGTTATTGTTAAAATTTCAAGTCCAATGGTTTCATGTTGCATGTTTATTGTTAAATGTTTCTATTAGAAATATTTCATATTTATTGGTGAATATTGCAAGTGTAATTATAGAAGTTGCATATTCAATGGTGATAGTTACATGTGCGTTTTTCGAGGTAGATGTAATTGCATGTTATTGCTAAAATTTCAAGTCCAATGGTTTCATGCTTCATGTTTATTGTTAAAGGTTTCATATTAGAAATATTACATATTTATTGGTGAATGTTGAAAGTGTAATGGTAGAAGTTGCATATTCAATGGTGATAGTTACATGTGCGTTTTTCGAGGTAGATTCTATTGCATGTTATTGCTAAAATTTCAAGTCCAATGGTTTCTTGTTGCATGTTTATTGTTAAATGTTTATTAGAAATATTACATATTTATTGGTGAATATTGCAAGTGTAATGGTAAAGTTGCATATTCAATGGTCATGTTACATGTGCGTTTTTCGAGGCAGATGCATTGCATGTTATTGTTAAAATTTCAAGTCCAATGGTTTCATGTTGCATGTTTATTGTTAAAGTTTCTATTAGGAAATATTTCATATTTATTGGTGAATATTCAAGTTAATTATAGAAGTTGCATATTCAATGGTGATAGTTACTGTGCGTTTTTCGAGGTAGATGTAATTTGCATGTTATTGCCTAAAATTTCAAGTCCAATGGTTTCATGCTTCATGTTTATTGTTAAAGGTTTCATATTAGAAATATTACATATTTATTGGTGAATGTTGAAAGTGTAATGGTAGAAGTTGCATATTCAATGGTGATAGTTACATGTGCGTTTTTCGAGGTAGATTCTATTGCATGTTATTGCTAAAATTTCAAGTCCAATGGTTTCTTGTTGCATGTTTATTGTTAAATGTTTCATATTAGAAATATTACATATTTATTGGTGAATATTGCAAGTGTAATGGTAGAAGTTGCATATTCAATGGTGATAGTTACATGTGCTTTTTTCGAGGTAGATTCCATTGCATGTTAATGCTAAAATTTCAAGTCCAATGGTTTATGTTGCATATTTATTGTTAAAGATTTCATATTAGAAATATTACATATTTATTGGTGAATGTTGCAAGTGTAATAGTAGAAGTTGCATATTCAATGGTGATAGTTACATTTACGTTTTTCGAGGTAGATTCCATTTCATGTTAATGCTAAAATTTTCAAGTCTAATGGTTGTGGTTGCAAGTCTAATTATAAAGGTTTCAAATTATAAAATATTTCATGTTTATTGTAGGAAGTTGCATGTCTAATGATATTAATGCATATTCAATGGTCATAGTTACATGTGACCGGTTAAACATGTTATTTCTTCTTTTTTTAATTTTTTATTTATTTTTTAATTTTTTAAATATCTACCGTTGGATTCACTCAAATTGAATCCAACTGTAGACAACCCTTGGGTATGTGATACCCAAGGGTAGACCCGGCCACGGTTCCGGTTTGGAACCGGAACCGAACCGGTTGGAACCGGAAGGTTCCGGTTCCAACCGGAACCGTTGGCTACCGGTTCGGTTGGGGTTCGTCCCCAACTCGAACCGGTCGGAACTGGTGGAACCTTACGGTTCCACCGGTTCTACGGTTCCAACAGGAACCCTACCCCAACGGCTAGTAGCCGTTGGGGGGGGGCGGGCGGAGAGCCAATAAGTAAAAAAAAAATATATTAAAAAATTTATAAATTAAAATATAAATTACTAATATATCCCTAATAACGGTAATAAAACGGTTATATTTAGGGGCATTTTTTGTATCAAAAAAATTCTAAAAATCTATAATAGGATTCATTTTTCATTATTTCAACACACCAAATTCTCAACTCTCTCATTTTCTACAATTCTCATATTCTCAATCTCAATTCATACAATTCTTATTCTCAATCTCAATTCAATTAGTTGTTAATTTGTTAAAATTTTAACAATTATTCAATTTTCTTATTTTTCTTCTAATTTCTCAAACGAAAATGGCAAGCTCATCTGAGAACATAATGTCAAATATGCCAACCCAAGAGAGCAGCCCTAATGTCAGTGCACAATCACGGAGAAGAGAAGTTAAGGCTCGGTCCTCAGATATTTTCAAAATTCATTTTAATTTGGAACGCCTAGAAGATGATTCACAACGAGCAATTTGCAACTATTGTGGGGTTATCTATAAATTTTCTGGTGGATACGGTAATATGATCAAGCACATGGAAAAACATCATCCGGTTGAATTTGGCATTGATACGACGCAAACTCAAATGGCCAGGTACGCATCATCTAGTAGAGGTACGAGTGCTGTAGATTTATTTAAATATTCTGATGCAAAAAATAGAGAAAATTTGGCGAAATTAACTTGTATGGCACATCTTTCTTTAGGTTTTGGTGAAAAACTTCATTTTACTAATTACGTGCATAATGCTTTAAATCCTGCTGCATGTAGAATGACTCGAAACACAACAAAACGTCATATTTTTAAATTATACAAAGATGGTAAAATTATTTTAAATGAAATATTTAAAGAGATGAAATGTCGTATTTCTATATTTTCTGATATTTGGAGTGACCATTGACAAACACACTCATACATGGGTGTGACTTGTCATTGGATTGATGCATCATTTACCATGCAAAAACAACTTATTGCATTTAGAGTTTTTGATGACCAACATACTGCACATAATATTTATAGAATGATGAAGGTAATTTTTGATGAATATGGTTTAGTAGAAAAAATTTTAACAATTGGATTTGATAATGCATCTGCAAATACTGCATCCATCAATGATTTAAAAGAAATATGTCAACCAAATTTAGGGGGTCGGTTTTTTCATATTCGTTGTACATGTCATGTCCTTAACTTATATGTGCAAGAGGGTCTAAAATTATTATCACCTTTCCTTGATCCAATTAAAATGACACGTAACTGTATTTGGTCATATTCTCAAGTTAGGAGAGAATGGACGAAGTTTTGTAAAATAAATGGTATTAAACCGATTAAATTTTCAAGAGATGTTCCAACACGTTGGAATTCAACTTATTTTCTTTTATGTCAAGCATTTCAATACAAAGATGCATTATGTAGTTTTTTTTCTCAACATGTTCAAAATGTCACACTTTATCCTAGTCAATGGGATATTTGTGAAATTTTTTTAGATATTTTAAGAGTTTTTAATGATGTTACTTTAGTTTTTAGCGGTGTTTATTATCCTACAACACATTTTTTTCTTCTTGAGAGTTTAAATATTGTTGGCACTCTCGATGAGCATGTTGACAGTAGCGATCCTAATGATATTGTTTTGTTAGAAGTCATTACTGTTATGAAGGTAAAATGGTTGAATTATTTTAGATAAATTCCTTTACTTTATCTTATTACTGCTGTTTTTTATCCTAAATTTAAATTAGAAGGTTTGAATGGTGCTTTACAAGCTTATTATGGTTATTTATGAATATTAGATGAAATTGATATTACAAGATTAATGAAGAAATTAAGAAATGATTTAATTGTTTTATTTAATGATTATATCGTAAGATATAACTTAGGAACATTAGGTGAATCTAGTAGTAGTGAACCGGTAATTCAAACAAGACTTAGTGCAGGGGATCTTTGGTTATTGCAACGAAATAAAAAAGCTAGGGATACGACAACTAATAACCCTGAATTAGATAATTATTTATCTACAAATTTTGAGTTTTCTAATGAAAGTTTATGCAGTAAAAATTTTAAAATCCTTGAATGGTGGAACCGGCATTAAAATATATATCATGTTTTATCAATTATTGCTAAAGAGATATTGGCAGCACCTATTTCCACCGTTGCGGTTGAGCAAGCCTTCAGCTTGGGAGGTAATATATTGGAGGCTAGGCGATCTTCATTACATCCAAGCACTCTAGAAGCAATAGCTTGTGTGGATGATTGGACTCGAGCTGATCTGAGACAACAAGAAGATGCCTTCGATGATTTTGAAGATTTGTTCGATAATGCTTCTGCAAGTGCAACAACAAGTGCAAGCGGAACCGCTGTCGAAGGATCAACTGATAATGATGATTGATAATTGTAAAATTGTAATTTAAAAAGAGGATATGTCTTAAAATTGTAATGGAATTACGTGAGCTTTGATTTCTCTCACCCTTGGAGGATACATAGGCAACTTAAATTTTTAAAAATTTAAGCTCAAGCTCTTCAATGTAATAAATTTTTTTATTTATAAAATTAATCTCATTTATTTTAATTAATTTTCAAAAAAAAATTTTAAAAAAAAGGTTAGGAACCGAACCGGAACGGAACCGAACCGGTCGGTTCTGGTTCGGTTCAAAGTTCCGGTTCCACACTTGTGGAATCGGAAACCGGCCGGTTCGGTTGGAACCGAACCGCCGGCCGGGTCTACCCAAGGGTATGATAGACAAGCCCTAATGTTTATAATAAATACTTTTACTTAATTCAACGAAAAGGCAAAAGGTGGGAGTAAAATGAGAAATCTGTGTATTGGAAGCTAATGAAATGTCCAATATAACCCTCACTTCAAACGTGAGTTGACGGTCAACTGCTAACGTAACGTCACCGCCACCGCCACCGCTATGGGTGATTTTGACGAAAAACGAAACTAGATGCCATAAGGTCCATTCATTGACATTTTCATTTTTGGGAAATTATCATCCCAAGACTCAAAATAAATAGTTAAAGTTCAAAAAAGTCCTTAGTTTTTTAAATATAGCAGAGCATTTGTGAATCAAAAAACAGAGATCCAAAGGAAGAAAGAATCTCTCTCTCTCTCGTATTAGTTATGGAGTTGATGACTCATTCTTCTTCCTTCCTCCTCCCTTCAATCCCCACCGACACCGGCCCTTCCTTAACGTACGCCCTCATCGTCCTTAACCAACGCCTCCCGAGATTCGCTCCTCTGCTTTGGCAGCACGGTACGTTTCCTACACCGTAATATAGTGTCATTGTTTTTTTTTTTTTTTTGGTTTTTTTTTGCCCCTTTATAGGGTTTAATTTGTTGTGGGGGGGTTTTTGTGTAGAACAGCAAAATTACGTTTGTGTGCTGATGGAGGCGCTAATCGTGTCTATGATGAATTGCCTCAGTTTTTTCCTCATCAAAATCCTTCTGATGTTCGCCACAGGTTAGAATTTAATTATTCTACATTTTTATTTTTGCTATTATATCCTGAGATTGCTGTTTTTGAAGAACATTTGATATTATGTTAAAAAATTTGCCAATCATATCTAGTAATATCAACGGCGGCCCTGAGTTGCCTTGAATTTAGGGCTGTTGGCGAGTTCCTAAAATGGGCCATACCAACGATAAAGAATAACAAACATATGACATTTTTATTTTTAAAAGTTTAGCCTAATAACAACCCAATACCCTCTCCACTCGTCTGAGTGGGTTCGAATATCAGGCCTGTTATTTTCACTAAAGAGATTTTACCAACTGAACTCGATATAAAATACATATTAAACACCCTAATGTTGGACACTCAGCATTCTGTGTCAACTGTCCTGTCACCTCTGAGTACTATGCTTGATTTTCTGATTCCTTTACTGTGAAGTGGAATATTTCGATTTTTTCCTGATTTTATGCTTTTATAATGCTGTAGTAAAGAATTGATTCTATGGGGGTGTTTCAGTGGATGTCATTATAGTAGTAATGTAGAGAAGAATATTGAAAGCTGAAAACCAACGTGAAGTGGTGATGAGAATGAATTTCTCGATGCAAATGGAAATTAAATAGTGAGAATAATTGGCCTTAGGCTAGACAAGTGATGACGGCTGTTGAGATACATAGGAGCTTACACTTGTTTGATGACACGTGGAATTAACATAGTGTGAGCTGTGAGGTCTTAATTGTCTCTATTTTGGGAATTTAGAAAATTTTAATTGTGTATAGTTCAAATAAAAGCATGCTATCAACTCTAAAAGCAAAGGGTATTTCCATTTATCATGAAAAGCTTAATTAAATATCAAGGTAGTAGAACTTTACGGTGCCAGCAGGCGTTTTTTTCATATGCTCTGATAAAGCTTGGTCTTTCTGAATGATCACCAGACGAGGGAGAATTAATCCGGCTAAAGAAAAACATGAAATTCCAAAGAAATAAATAAATGAAGGAATGAGAGGATCCGATAAAGAATGCTACCAAGAAAATAAAGGGGAAAAAATAGGTAGAGATAAGACACGCAACTTTTCAGTGATTCAAAATTCAATTAAAAGTCAAATAAAGAGAAACACATTCCTATAAAATTTTGTGCTATATTTGCTATTGAAGTGGACTAAGGACTGGCATTAAATGCATTATGTGCCTTGGATATGTATGGTATCTTCTTTTCATTTACTGTCAAAACAAGATTTGTTTATAATGTCTAGTATTGTGATAAAAGTATTGCATTAAATGTGGAGGAACTTTTGCTTTTTAATCATTCTTCAAAATTATGATAACCTATTTAACCAAACCAATCTTATTGTCATGATTGTACAGTTTTGTATTTTTTTGGCATCAGAAAGTATTAGTTCCTATCTGGAGCTTGAATTCACTAGATTAGATTGAATATTTTAAAGTTTTAACTACTATTTAATAGTTTGGATTTTAGTGCCATAGAGTAATGAGTTATCTTGGTTACCTCATGACTGCATATTTCTTGAACCAGTTCTTATGTTTATAATATTGTAACCAATTAAATCTGTAATTTATACAAGGTACAAGCCGAACCTCATTAAAGGAGATATGGATTCAATCCGGGCAGAAGTAATGGATTTTTACGCAAGCTTGGTAAACTAGCCATTTTGTTTCTGCAGAATCTTTCCAGTGATTTTCTGAGTTATGAATTCCATTCATTATATGACTTTCATTAAGATTTTAAATGTAGACAAAAACACATGGTATTGCGTTCATATAAAATTTGAATGTGTAGTTTGATGGGCATGAGTTCCATTTTAACAATATCTTACATTTTTTTGGTGTTATGGTATTTTTATGTGCACTGCTTTGGGAAATTTTTTAATGTCCATGCTTGCTTTCTTATTGCAGGGAACCAAGGTGGTAGACGAGTCACATGATCAGGATACCACAGACCTACATAAATGTGTAGCATATATTTGTGACCACACTCCAAACCTGGACAAGTCTAATGTAAGTTAAATATAATAACTTTTCTGCGTTTCTTGGGTGATGAGATCTAGGTTTTGCAATCTTTAATTATATAAAATCATCTAGTTGCTTGATGTTAATCATCAAACTAATGACATTGTTTCACCTTGTAATTTTACCTTGTAGATTATGTCTATACTACATGCATCTTGAATTCCTGCATGCTTAGATACTATTATTATGGATTTGTTTTCTTGATTTATTGGCAGCTTTGCATTCTTGTTGCTGGAGCACTTGGTGGACGGTTTGATCATGAGGCTGGAAATATCAATGTTCTATATCGCTTCTCAAACATGCGGATAATTCTTTTATCTGATGATTGCCTTATCCATCTTCTCCCGAAAACTCACCGCCATGAGATCCATATTCAGTCTTCTGTAGAGGGTCCACATTGTGGACTCATCCCTATTGGAATGCCATCGGGGAACACTTCAACAACCGGGCTCCAGTGGGATCTTGGTAAGTATTTAGTTATCACATTACTTCATCTGGTGCTTTCTATTTTGTGCTGAGCTCAAATTGAGATAGCTCTGTTTGTTGGCTTTTCTGTTATCTGGTTAACCTGCATGAGATATCTTCCTTGTAAACCAGTGGCTTGTATTTGACTGAAATGCGAGGTGCAGGGAAAGAAGGTTTTGAGTGATTATCCTTTGTGTGAAATTTGTGATTTGATAGTGTAGCCATAGGAATCCTTGGCCAACCAATCGTAGGGTCGTGATTAGCAGGGCGCCTGGAAACTGTGAATTAGTTTAGTCCTTTGTTGATCGCCTTTTGTATCTTAACGGGTGTGGTGGAGCCATTAATCGTTTCTTTGTATGGTTTCATACGATAGAACATTAGGGATGGTACAAAGGTCTATCCACTGATTTTTCTTTTCTCTTTTCTGCCATTATGCTATTTGCAATGGAGGGAGTCTAATATGTTGTATCTTTGGATTTTTTTTTTCCTATTCCAGATGACACAGAGACGAGGTTCGGTGGTTTAGTGAGTACATCAAATATTGTTAAAGCTGAGAAAGTAACCGTGAGATCCAACTCAGATATTCTTTGGACAATATCCATAAAGAAACAGTAAAATATATCGCTTTCAATATGAGATGTAAAGATTGCGAATTTACAAGAATTTGCAAGATTTATGTGTCCTCTTGTATGTATTTTCAAAAGACAATGTCTGCATTAAATTTTGAATTTGGATGGATTATAATTATAGGTTATCGTAATTATTATGTGTTGTGTTGTGCTGTGCTTGAGGGTTTACATTTTATTCTGTGTATTTTGGGAACTCCATTTCTTAGTAGTGGTCCTACGGAAGGAGGTCCCAAAAATAGGAAGACGAGAATAAGAACAAGAGGAGAGCAAGAAAGCTGTTAAATATATTATGTGACAGTGCGGTGACGGCAGCAAAGAATAATGACAGTGACTACATCCATCACACGTCATTTTAGTTTGCGACGAGTGTCGTCGCATAGTCATAATGTACGTTCACCAAAGATTGATATTTTATCAAACACCTTGTGTGTTCTATTATTAATTATAATTTCTTAATAAAATTTTACATATTTAATCCTTATGATTCTACATATACATTACTCAAGTGAATTTCATCAAATTATTTTGAAAGATAATCTAAAAAATAACTTTTGTTTTTAGATTTTGAAAAGTAAATCCAAAAAAAATTAGAGAAAAAGTAGTGAGAAGAGAGAAGGAAATTTGTTAAAATGATATTTTCGTCCAATTTTGATTAAATTGGATAGTTTCGCTAGAAAACATATTAAGGGCTACTTGAAATGTATGCTCCTAAAATTTGCTTACTTTTTATAATTTTCCATAAATTTCAGATAACACCATCACTCTCACCAAATTCAAATTAACACTGATTAAATGTGAGACATACTTACAAAATGATTCTTTACTCTCAAGTATAAGAATATCGAAGTAATAAAATGATTCGATGAGTTCGGGGTCAATCCACAGGGAATAGATTTAGTATAATAAAATGACAAAATAAGAATAAAATAAAAAAGAGCAAAATTAAATAAAGTGATTGGACAATTAAATTGGATGTTGCAATGATGAAATAAAATTTGAGGCTAAGGGATCTACTTTTGGTATTTCAAATATAAAAAATCATTTTACTTTTTATAACACATAAATTGTTATAATTTCCTAATTAATTTATTTAATGATTAAGTGCGGAAATTAAATAAACAACAACATAGATTATGAGGATAAAGTAGAATCAGTGTCAGTCAATATGGATCCACAATGGCAGATCTAAGGACTGTCTACAGAGAGTTAAGACTCCCACATAAATAATAAATATAAATATTAAATAAACATGCAATAGCATAAATTATGGGGTCAAATATTATATGTGTCAGTCAATATGGATCCACGATGACAGCTCTAGGATTGTCTACAAAGAGTCAAGACCTGACATAAACAAGAAATATAAATATTAAATAAACATGCAATAATATAAATTGTGGGGTTCAATATTATATGTGCCAATCAATATGGATCCACGACGGCAGATCTATGGATTGTCTACAGAGAGTCAAGACTCCCATATAAATGAGAAATAATAAAAGTGCAAATATTAATTGAGAAATAACACAATCCATATTTATAATATATGTAAAAATTATTTATATTTTTGTACTAAGAGCTTCACATTTTTGCCCCGATTAGATGAAAATTAGCTACTCATGATTTGAATAAAAACACACATAATTTTATTAATAAAAAAAAGAGAAATTACAACAAAGATGAAAAATAAATACATAAGAGCTTAGACTCCACAAATTTTCAAGGAAGAGCTATGAAAATTCTCTCTTCATTAACTGAGGTATTGAGCACTTTTATTTATAAGAGGTATTCAGTGATTAACACTAAAAAATATACATTTAAAAATTAATCATTTTACATTTGTAGTTTTATTAATCTCCTTAATTTAGCACATTTGTGAAATAAAAAATTAAATTTATGTTTTATATATTTTTATAGTGATTTTTATTTCTTATATAGGTGAAATAATACTTTAGATGCATAAATTGAAAAATATACGTGACATTTGGATTTTGGAGGCAAAAACATGAAAGGGCATTCTAACAGTATACAATTTCAGAACTTCTAACTTTGCACAATTTTCGTATTTTGGCCATAATATTTTACTCCGATATTGGATTGAAGCGATTTTAATTTCAGATGAAAGAAAACTCAAATATCTACAACTTTGATTTTTACAAGATTTTCTAGTTTTGAGGTTTTCAAGGTCGAAATTGGTGAAGACGTCAATATGTATTGCATGTAATTTTAATTATTAGAAAATAAAGTAAAAATAAAAAAATAAAAGTTGAAATGTCACAATCCTAATTTTTCCAAAATGATTAACAAAAATTAAAAAAAAAAAGGAAAAAGAAAAAAATAAATTCGTAAAAGTTTATTGTTTGTTTTTATTTTAGAAAGTTGTAATTCATAATTGAAGGATGAGGACTTCTACTATAAATAGAGGTGTTCACATCTCATTTTTTCATGCTTCTTTCATTTTCTCTCTTGAAGAATTTGGAAGAAGTGTTTTGTGTGTTTTTTTTTTATTGTAGTTTTTTTTTCTTTCAATAATAAAATTATGCTAGTTTTTATTCAAATCATGAGTAATTAATTTCATTCTGCTGGGTAAATGGTGAAACTCTAAATATGAGAATATAAATTAATTTTACTTCTATTATAATATATGAATTGTAATCTGAAAACTAATATTTAATATTCTCTTATTTTTGCGGGTATCTTGATTCTCTGTAGGCAATCAAATCTTGGTTGGCACAGTTAACACTTTACCTCATATTATAAGAGAGGGTAATTTAAATCTAGACTAATTATTGATAAATTTTGTTACCGTATTTACGACCGGTTTTATATATTTGACATAATTGATTATCTAACTGGACTTATTATAGACAAATGTTATCACTGCCTTTATAGCTGGTTTTATATGTTTTGGCATAATTAATTCCTGAAGTAAATTAAATGGGTAATAATGATAATTTATATATTATAAAAAGTAAGATTTCTTTATATTTAAAATATTAAGAGTGGATCTCTTAGTCTCATCATTTCAATTTATTGTTGTAATCCAATTTAAAATTGTTCATCACTTCAAACAATTCAGCTTTTTTTGTCACTTGAATTATTATTTTATTTTACTCGACACTCTTATACTTAAGAGTAAAGAACCACTTTGTGAGTGTGTCAAGTTATTGGCACTATTGTCGGGGAATAAGATTTAGTACATAGAATAATAATTTAATATCCTTTTATTTTTTTCTTTTCTTTTCATTTATTTTTTTATTTTTGTATTTTCTGCATCTCACATTTTTTAATCACTGCATTTGTATTTTTTCTTTTGTCATTTATTTTAACTTTTTTTTAACTTGTTTATTATTTTTCTTTTTATAAGTATTGCATTTGCATATTTAAATTTTAGCATATAGTCTGCATTTAGGTTGCATGAGACATTGGTCTCGATAATCTAGTGGTGGATTAAATAGAGAGTCTCTATAACCTTCATTGTCAGTCAAAATGGCTAAAAACCGAGAAGATAATCCAGTTGATCAGGTAGAATATGAGTCTCAGCATGACGATCTTAATCATCGTAGGACACTAAGAGAATTCATGAATCACACTATGACAAGATCACCATCTTGCATTAATTTCCCCCAGATGAATCACGTTTCAATTTTAAACCAGGTGTCATCCAATTTTTAACCACATTCCACGGTCTAGAATCAGAAAATCATTATCAACACTTAATGGAATTATAAAAGGTATGTAATACTTGTATTGATCAAAATTACAACATGAATATAATTAGACATAAGTTTTTTTCTCTTTTATTTAAAGGATAAAGCTAAAATTTAGTTGCAGAATATTAGGTCAAGATCCATCGGAACATGGGATGATTTGAAAGAGCAATTTCTGAAAAAAAAAAATTCCCCCATCACAAGACAAACTTCTTCAAAAGGGTTTAACACCCTAAAGTAGACAAGTAATGGAAATGATGTGTAATGGTGAGTTTAGGAACAAAAGTCCCGAAGATGCATTAGATTACCTAGAACACATGGCAGAGAATGCACAACATTGGGATACAGTTGACACTTATGAGTCGTCTGTAACACCACAATCATCTGGTAGAGACATGTTTAACCTTAGGGAAGACCTTGACCTTTCTGCTTAATATGTATATATAGCTAAAAAAGTTGAGGCATTAGAAATGAGGAGTGATCATGTCAAGTCAATTCAAGAAGTCACATGTCATATATGTAATTCAAATGAACATGTCACGCAAGTTTGTCCAACATTGGCAGCCCTGCAAGAATGTCTTCATGATCAAGTTAGTTCCATAAATACCTTTAAGAGACCAAATCCAAACCCATACTCTCAAACCTACAATTCTAGTTGGAGAAATCATCCAAACTTTAATTGGAGGAATGATAACCAAACACAACAACAGCCTCCCCAAGTACACCCAAATTTTCAAAATTCTCAGAATTATACACCATACATCCCACCGCCTAGTAAAACCATTGAGGATACTTTGCATGCATTTATTGAGAAACATGAAGACATTAATAACCAAAATGTGCAAATATTGATTGATGTGAAAGATATTTTTTTCCAAAATCACATCTACATTGACCATTAATGAGAAATGAAAGTTTCATGCACAACCACAGCCAAACACCAAGAGTCATCAAAACCCTCAAGAGAGTAGTTCTGGTAGTCAACACATAGACCAAGTCAAATCTGTTATTACTCTTCGCAGTGGTAAGGTCATCCAAAGACCTATTCTTGAACCTCGTGAAGATTCAGCTTCTGAGGGTGAGTTGATGAACCATTACCTATCGTTGATGATAACGATTTGTCACATGCACCTCATTTCCTCAAGCATTGAAAAAAAAAAATTGAATCAGTCCCCAAAGATATATGAAATATTCAAACAGGTGAATGTCAATATTCATTTGTTAGTTGCCATCAAAAAGATACCATCATATGCCAAATTTCTGAAAGATTTGTGCACCGTTAAAAGAAGACATCAAGTAAGAAAGAAAGTTTTTCTATTCGAATAGGTAAGTTCCATTATCTTAACCAATAATGCATTAAAATACAAAAATCCTGGTTGTCCAACTATTTCATGTATTATTGGAAATCATAAAATTGAACATACATTGCTTGATCTTGGAGCTAATCTCAATTTACTTCCATTTTCGGTTTACCAACTTAATATTGGCGAGTTAAAACCGACTTCAACTACTCTTTTACTTGTCGATAGATCAGTCAAGGTATCGAAATGAAACATGGAAGACGTGTTATTAAAAGTAGATAAATTCATATATCATGTGTATTTTATTATCTTGGAAATATAACTTGTAGCAGACAGTTATAAGCCAAATCCTGTAATACTTGGTCGTCCATTTTTAACAATAGTTAATGCCTTAATAAATTGCAGGTATGGAATCATGAATTTATCATTTGGAAATATGACGTTTGAGCTTAATATTTTTAACATTTGCAAACAACCATACGATAAGGACAATAAAAATGAGAGCATGGAACTAATTGAACCAAATTTGGAGGAACATATTCAGGGGATTCTATTTGATTCCATGGAAATTTGTATAGCTAATTTTTTTGAATCAAGTATGCAATTAGATTTGGATATTTCTAATGATTCTTCTTCACTTGATTCTACACAGGTATTGGAAGACGATGGAGGGAAGCAAAATTTTGAGGAACTGGGAACACTTGAAGAAGAAAAACACGAGGAAACACCTAAATTAGAATTAAAGAATTTGCTAGAAAGATTAAAGTATGCATTTCTTGGAGATGAACAAAAATAACCTGAGGTGATTTCTTCCTCTCTTACAAGCGATCACGAAGGTAAGTTGTTAAATCTGTTGAGAGAACATAAACAAGGAATTGGATAGATTTTAAAAGATATAAAAGACATTAATCCTTTAAAATGTACACGCATAATATATTTAAAAAATTATATTAGGACACGTCGACCACCCAAAAAAAATATTAAACTCTTACAAGAAAGAAGTGGTTAAAACATAAGTCCTTAAATTTCTTGATTCATTTATCTCTTACATACCTGGTTTGGAGGAAAGTACCAATGCTAAGAAACGAAGAGCTAAACAATTAGATGTTTGTGTAACATCCCGCCCGAAGCCAGGATGCTACCGGAAGGAGACAGGAAAACCCATCTCCATAAGCCATTGATGTTACTAAAATTTCAGCATGACCTATGCTAAAAATCATGAAACCTGGATCAAAGTCCAACACCTCGAGGTGACCTAAAATTAAATTCAAAAGAAACCATCTCAACTCATGCAAATAGGCCTCCAACCTGAAAAATCTCAACTCATATACAAATAGGCCTCTGGCCTGACATAGATAAAAATATACAACCAACTATGTGCTCAACACGATTTAAAATTATACATATGATACAAATAAATAAAACTAAAACTGTGGGAGCCCATTACACACTCCAGAACCATACAACGACTCAAAACCGACTTGACTGCATCGGGGTGATCCGGTGTCTACAAGACGCCTCTAGAATCTTCTAGCAATGTAAATCCAATGCGAGCCTGTAAAACTAGCAAACAGTCGGGGTGTGAGCTATAAAGCTCAGTAAGTAACTCACGTCTTATGTAAATTTATCAAGTAACAATATGAACTTAAATAGAAATCAGATATATGTAAGTACACAAACTTATAAATCTCATCTTCACCTGATGGTCGTTTACTTATATTAAACCTGGATAATTTACTCACTGTACTGAATGCAACACTATAGTAAACTTATCTTCTCGATTCCACACTATATTTCACATCTACGAAATTCTGGTATCTCCATACACAAATCTAGAAGTATTCAACCACATACATACATACTCTTTTTTTCGCACTGTAGTTATACTTTATATATTAGCAACATCAAATTTCTCCTAATCGAAACTAATTTTTTTATCTACCAAATCACCCAAACCTGTGGTGATTTAGTGAGCTTAAACTATAGCTTGTTACTTCATATGGATTACGTAAGCTAAAACATAAACATTAACTAACTATGAACTGTAAAACTTTTACTAAAACACTGAGCTGAAGCCTCAGACCTCCATATAATATAAGATACCAGCGTTTGATTCCATCCATTGGAATCCTCACAACTGCATTCTAAATGTGGTAAACACCCAACACCCAACCCTTACATTAATATCACAAATCAACCATGCATCTCAATATATAATTTATACAAAATACATACTCATAGCATACTACGATACTACTAATCAAATAGAACTGGATATCACTGAACTTCATATCAAAGAAGATATCTCAAGAAAGCCAATCATTCTGAAAATTCTTTTCTTGTCTGAAAATAAATCTCTTCCTGTAAAACTTTCCTGGAAAGGAAATAACTCAAGAAAGCTAATCATTCTGAAAATTCTTTTCTTGTCTGAAAACAAATCTCTTCCTGTGAAACTTTTTTGGAAATCATTTTTCTGTCTATAAAACTCTATGATTCTCTTAAAACCATTTCTCTTGAATTTTTTTCATAAAACTATCTTTTCTGAAAATCATGTTTGAACATATTTTCACTGAAAATCTATTTTTGAAAATCTGCTTCTAGAAATCTAGTTCTGGAAAACTGTATCTGAATGTCTGCTGAAAAACCTTACGCATGGGGGCATTACGTATCGTCGTCCCCTCATACGCCTAACTATAGCTAGGAGTGCAAATCCATGACATTGAGGCATTACGTATCGTCGTCCCCCAAGCATGCCACTACATACTAGGGTCTAGGGGCGTTACGTATCACCGTCCATCTAGCCCTGAAATCTGATGGTCTTGGGGCATTACGTATCGCCGTCCCCCAAGCCACAAATCTAGAGCCGGGGTGGGGATCTATGATACCCTCCAGACTCTGAAACTAGGATATAGGGGCATCTGCCATCCCTAGTCCTGAACTACGTGTGCACACGATATCTGAATTCGTCAATTCCATATCTGAGTTCAGTTACATACTGATGTGAGTTTTTCCCCCATGCCTTGAAAACATAAAACCATGATTTTGAAAATATCACTCTCTAAAACATTATTCAAATCATTCTTATTTACATAACAACTGGAAATAAATTTGGCTAACGCCCTATATGTTGAAAAGTAAGTATTGAATCAAATCAACTAAGTAAAATCAACTTGAAAAGAAAGGTCCACTCACTGTAACTAGGTCCAGGGGCGTTACGTATCGTCGTCCCCCTGATCCTGGGTCTATATATGTCAATATGCACTGTATCTCCCTCTAGGTATGTAAAATGCATATGTATCTGTTGGGGCAGATGTGGAACCCCTAGGGTCGAATCGGTGCCCCGGGCAGTGGAAATGGATCTAACCCATGGATATCAAGTATGGGTGTAATTTTAAATCATTTATTGAAATACTATATTCCATTACGAGTGTATAGGAAAAAAACCGGGACTGAATCGGAGTCCGGAAACTCCCAAACGAAGCAAAACAAAATTCATGCGCGCGTAAACAGTGCGCGCTACAGTGCACCCGCACTGTGTGCACACTGTAGCGCCACTTTGTACTTTTTTTTTAATTTTGTTTCTTTCAAAGTTTCAGTGCTTTAGCTCTCTGGAAAATTTCCAGAGAGATGAGCAATTAGGGTCTATTACCCTAATTGCTTTCGGTCTTCCCTAAACACTTCAAAAACACCCAAATTAATTTTTAATTTCAAAACCAACATAAACAATGTTATAGAATAAAAATCAATTTTTCCAAAATATCAAATATTTTTCCAAAAACATAAATGTATTCTAAATACGCATTTACGTAAATTTTGAATCCATTACACAAACCATTTTATAATCCCAATTAGAACTGTCTCATGAACAATTCTAGTTCACCTAAAGGTGGTCAAGTGAATCTGGAATGGTAGCCATAGCTCTAAGCTTTAATTTAGAGTTCTAAACTCTAATTAATTGTTTCATGTCCAACATGAACATCTTTGACCTAATTACAAGCATGTTGTGTTTATATTTATAAAGTATCCTAACACAAATGATTAGCCTTATTCAACATTAAGCTATGTGATTATGCATCTAATACACAAATAAACATAGCTTAGGAGAAGATCAAACATTACCAAGTAAGCTTGATACAAAATCCAATCTACTTCTCCTTGTTGAATTTGTTGGAGAACCTCCAAGGTGTGCAAACTCGACTTCAAGATCCAATCTCGATTTCTGACGCAAGCAAGCTTCACTTCAAGATCTAATCTTGATTTCTCCTTAATGAAATGTTTTAGAGACCTCACAAGCTTCTCTAAACACTTCTCTAACTTAGGCTAATCTCTCTAAGAATTTGCTTGTATTAGAACTTGTAATTAAAACCTTCCCAAAGCTTTCTATTTATAGCAAAACTTTAGCAATTTTTAATTAATAAAAGTTGTAATCAACTTTTAAGTAGGCTTGATCTAATTTGTCCAAATATGTATAATTAGGTGTGACTAATCTCCATTATCTCTCACTTTAATTTAATCCAATTAAATCAAGCCAAGGATTAGGAAATTAATTAGTTAAATGTTTGCCACCTTGATTTAATCCAATTAATCAAGCCAAAACCACATATTATTACATACTTACAATTACCATAATATCTTCAAATGGTATGGATAATTATGAATTTACAATTAAGCCCTTGTGTAATTATTAAATTAATCCAATTAATTCAATTAGGTCAAAGTAAATAATCAATGTTATCCAATAACACTTGATTATATTGGTTGATAATTATAATATCGAATATTATCTTTTATCAAAAATAATCGGCTACCCAAGTGCTCAACGAGTACACTTCATATTGGGACTCTTTAAGTTCAGACACGTTCGTCATATAAGCCTAGCTAATATGTACGCAATTCGGCCACCTCCAAATTCGCGAAGAACACGAACGACTTTTCTGAACTATACAAGTCGAGGTCATCACATATGTTTAACAATCCCTCCGTCGTAGGCTATCCGAGTTGTGCTTAGGAAACATAGAATATATCGTCAAGTTTCCGAGATGCACATCTCATATCGATATGTCCACGATTCTTTATAACTGTTACGATCCACCCTAGGTGATTGACTTTGGCCAAAGATTTAAGAATCGTGACTTTACTAACATGGATACCTAAACCCCTTATGGTACACATATGGGCCGACGGATCCTATCTTGCTTCGCACTTGATTACTGAGTGCATCGGTCCACACCCAACGAACATCTAGAGGCCAGACCATGAAAGGTTTCTGACATACATGGCATCTAAGTGTGGAAGATTGACCGGCGTAAACACACACGTATAACGCAAGCGTACGTATCGTTCAAGTAGTATAAAAAGTATCGATCCCACGAGGACTTAAAACCTTATCTTATTAATCTTTATGAGGTTAACTGTTTACTGGTATCTAACGAATTGATTTGATTTGGTTGGAAAAAGGCGATGATTCTAAATTTAAAACAAGTAAATAAATTTTTGCTTAAGTGAAATGATGAAAAATTCAATTTATAAAAACTATCCAGGGTTGTGATTTATTTCAATATTATTTAAAAGATGAAGTAGTTATCCTATAGTTGGGTAATATATCAATTTAATAACCTGGAACACTAAATTATGTAAAAGCCTCTTCCGATAGTCAATTACAAATACCTAGTATAATCCAATTGAACCATATGTCTATGTCAACCAAATTACCTAGATTCATTAAGTTCAAGTTCCAATTATGGCTACCCCCGCCCGACAGGTATATTCCTATCCTGTAAGGAAATCTATTAAAGGGTTATCTATCCTCAAGGAAGATCGTGGGCTATTGAGTCTAAGGTCTTAAACTTAAAATCCATATGTCTAGTTCATTTTAAGTTTACCTAATCAATTTTATTAATGGCCAGTTAATAATAAGGCTTTAAGGTTAAGACTCAATAAATAAATCTTTAAATTACCCAAACTATAATCTAACCCTTATAAACCGGTTTAATTGAAATTCATCACAACCCTAGATAACTAACTTAGCTACGACACATAACTAGGGCTAAAAACTTAAAAGACTTAAAATAAAATTGCATAAAGTAAATGCAGTAAATAAATGCTGAAAGTGAATTAAAATAAAATTGCTAAGGTAAAAGGAATTACTTCTACTATATACTAATTAGATTTCTCCCATAATATAATATAAGCTTTGCAAAACATTATCAACCAGCCATATAGGCGGTATTTTGATTTAATCAGTTTAAAAACAACCAGCCATAAAGGCGGAATCATTTTAATATAAACCAGCCATAAAGGCGGAACCAAAATAACCAGCCATAAAGGCGGAATATGAATTTTATTACCCACCGACCAATCTGGCGGTATCCTGATTAAGTCAATTTAAAACTTTGAATATATTATAATTATGGGAGAATAATCTAAGAAGTAATAGTAAAAGAATTACCTTTTACCTTAACAGAAGGAAGTTACCTCCTCATAATGAGTAGTAATAACTGTAAAATAAAGAAAGTAAATTATTATTATTACAGAACGTAATTAAAAATTACAAAATTTTATTAAAAGAAACTTAGAAAGAGAAGAACTCCCTAACTACATCAAAGAAGTGGGAGGAAATGGTACAACAAAAACGGAAATCTCGAGCGCTATTTATAGGCGCGGATGGGGTCTGGGCGTCGCGACGCTAGTGCCGCGTCGCGACGCTAGTGCCGCGTCGCGACGCGCGCTACAGTGACACGTGTCACTAGCTGATTTGTCGGCTCAGATCTTATCCGATGACGTGGCACTGTTCATGACGTCATTGCTTACGTCACTCTGAGGTGAGATTGTCGGCAGCGTCAGATCGTGACACGTGGCATGGGCGCATTTTAGAAAGGCCATTATGATGTTGACACGTGGCCTGGCGCAAGATAGCATAGATGATGATTGTCGGCACCGTTGTGATGATGACACGTGGCAGCGCAAGTTAGCAAGTCTTATGTGATGGTGACATGTGGCACGGCGCACGTTAACAAAGTCAAACTTTTCAAATTGTTGACCCGTTGACCCGGCGCATTTTAGCAAAACCGGCGCATGTTGGGCGTCGCGGCGCGCAATGCTCCAGCGTCGCGACGCGCAAAAGATGAAAATATTCCTGTTGACGCATTTTTGTCCGGTTTTGCCCCAAATTGCCTCCAGTGCTGTCCAAACTTTATTTATCTGCAAAATAACAACAAAACACATCAAAACGTTCAAAAATCTCGAGAAACAAAACAAAACATTAGGTCAAATGAGTGAGAAATAGTGGTATAAATACCACTCATCAAAGATCTCACACAAAATCAATGTTATCCTATAGTCAAAGGATTACATATGCTACTCGACTCGAGGAGACTCCTATTGACGGTGGTGTGTACTTCCAACTATTAGGAATCACCTATGAGTCATTCAGTATTCACTCCAACGAATACCCACATGTCCATACGAGTTTCCAAAACTCATGGTACATCGCGTTAAACTACTGGAACTCCAATTCCAATATACGATATGTGCTAGTCTTCTAGGTTATAGGAATTCGACCGTATTCCAAAACCAACGACTAGGAATATTTACTTTAAGAATAATTACACCTAGTGTCAAAACTATTCTAAGGTCGATGTCATTCTTAGCATATCTATACATCAATTTAATACGCGTAATGACAATATCATTATTAAGTATGAAATGAAAAATGTAGTTATTTTATTAATAAATAATAAAATGTGCAAATCGGAATGGCACTCCAAGCACCAACTCCATCAGTATCATCATAACAACCATATGATCATGTAAGTCATGCAATGCAATGCAATGACATTATCCATATACACAACAACAAGGTCAACCACACTCCACTACGAGCTGGTGACGTCTCACTCATCCAATAAATACAAAATGGGCCCATACTTTATTTCAACAAACGAATCCATAAGGAAAATGCTCGCACGTGTCATTAAACATATCAACACATTTCATACATTGGTTCCATACTCAGACCAAAACTAAACTGAAGTCTGGAAACTCCGTTAAAACTCTTTACAAAACTTTTACGTCTCGCATACTAAAAACGCGTTCTACTAGGATATATGCTTAACTATGAAAATGTAACGACAACTTGTGCTAAACTTTTCATGCCAATACTAGATTGCTATCTAGAAACCCAACATTATGCATACTTTTAGAAAATCTACATGCTTTCTTACGAATCTTATTGACAATACCTCTGAAAGCTCTCATTTCTTACTTTCTAAGACTCCATAACTACTACTACATATTCCTACGAGTCTGAAATCTACACTCATATCTATATGCAAATATAAGTATACAATCATATATCATGCCTTGTCTACCTAAGGCAAGATCACAATGAGGTACTTACCTGGGGTCCATGCTATTCTTTCTCTCTCATTCTCCATGTGTAACACAAAATACGGACGGTTAAGGTCGTAAATCATAGAAACTTACTTAGAACATAAACTCCACAAATTTCCGGGAAAACCCAAATTAAATCTGTTTTCAGTGATTTCAATTTTCATTACTCATAATACATCGTTATACATTATTATATATCCATCCAGTAGCTCGAATATGCAAAATATGCGTTTCCAGAAAATCCTCCAAAAAGTTTTCGAAAACACTACGGAAGGATCATAAGCCCTCCGAACCTCTCTAGAATTACTCAAATACTAGTGTATCATCATAATTAACATATATCTTTAATTACGTTCATCAAAGCACAAATGCGTGTGAAATCCGATTTTATCGGAAACTCGCTTTACTTATCGGATCGATCGAATTAGCTCTGATTTCTCTCGGATTCTACCAAATGTACATATTCAATATACTAATGCTCAGACAACTTAATTTATATCATTACGTTACTCTACGAAGCTACTGCATACATCCGAACATTTAACTATAAACTTGAAATTTGCGGATTTTTATCGGGAAGTTTTACCGAGATTTCAAGGCCATATACGGACTCCAAACGATCCAACGAACGATGTGGAATTGACGGAATTCTGATCGGAGTTACTGTTTACCATGGGTCAATATTCATCAGAATCTTCCTTCCTCATTTTACGTGCAACCGAGCATGGATCGGAAAAATCATCATCGCCATCTTGTAGTACTCACCGAGGGCTTCGATTTGGCGGGTGGCTGGGGTCGTGAAATGAAGCGAGGAGCCGGGATTGACAAACCCATCTCCGTGACTTTCTCCATCTTTTTCTCGCTGCTCTGGTCGCCTAATGGGGAATCGCCGGCCACCACGTGGCCGGCCTGGTCGAGACGAAGCTGGCGGTGCAGGCGAGCACTGTCGGGGGTGGCCGGACGGCCGTGCGCCGGCCACACCTTCCTTTCTCTCTCTTCTCTCTCTCTCTCGTATTTATTCTCTGTTTTCTTCTTTCTTTCTTTTTTGTAATGATGAACAGTAACATATAATGTCATTCTTCCAGAAAATTACTAAATTGCCCACAGTTAAAAGGGTATTTTTGGAAAAGCAGCTATTTTGAAACCATTCTGATGTGATTTTAGAAAAGTATTCAACACAAAAGTTGTTTGTCTTGGAAAAACGGGTTCGAAGGTTCAAGAATCAACACAATCGGATTTCATTTGCAATTTTTATAGCCGAAACAAGATACTTTTACGCGTACAATGATAAAATCAGAGATCGCGTAACCGGTTCTCAAAATCACGCGTTTTCCAATGCGATGAATCTTCACTTTAAAATATTCCCACCTACTTTCCAATACATGAAATCTAAATTTCGAATATCAATTTGTTCCAAATTCCAAACTTCAATTCGGAAAGTTTATAGAACCGTTCCGAAAATATTCGGGATATTACGTTTGTTATCAATGCGCATGTTGGACGTGCAACACTCGTTGTCGTTCTTTAGGAATGATTTCTAATAATCATGAAGAAAAAAATCAATTCATTATAGATTACTTGAGTAAGAAGTCATTAGATAATATATCATTTATTTTTTAGACGCATCCTAGTGGATTTGATAGATTGATTCTCAATTTACATACATAATTTCAAAAAGAAAGACTGCAGTCTCGGAAATTTGACTTTAAAAGACCATGTTTGCCAATTTATAAGAAAAATGGATGGGAAGCATATCCCCGACCCATAGAGGGCGTTCAAGCCGTTACTGGACATAAAACCAGAGGAAGATGTGAGCCACAATCACAACTACCAATATATATTGTTTCAATTTATTATTTTGATTTGCTTTACTTTAAATTACTATTTTGATTTACTTTAATGTACGGTTTTGATTTCCTTTACTTTAATTTTCCCGATAGTATCTAAATTTTTTGACTTTCACGATATATTTTACTGTTCATATGACAATTGTTATTTTACAGATACTATTGCCTTTATTACTCACCCTTTTCAGGATCTATAAATACAGTGTTGGACAATTATGACCCATAGAGTCACTATTTGTAAAAGACATTGTGGTTTTTGTACAAATTAACTATGTGACAATGGAAATTGCTATTTTACCATTTTGTAATTAGATTACTTAAATATATAAATGATAAAAGTCCTTATGATTAGTTTCGGATTATAAGATATGAGACAATATCAATCCACGAAGGTTTAATCATTAAATATCCCTAATCGTAGTATTATCAAGACTGGACATCGATAATGCGGAATAGACTAGTATTGCAATTGTGTTCGTTGTGGGAGCATAACGACATAGTTCTCATATATTTAAGTATTGGATACTTATGCAAGTGTAATAAGAGGTTGTGTTTACCGATGGTACGGAAACAGCTTCGCTCTGGACAGACCCCTCAGAATCTCATTGGTAGTATGACTATGTGTCTATGGAAATCTGAATCAGGGTAGGTGTATTTGGTCTTAACCTGAGACTTGCATCGCTAATACTTGCGACAATCAATACGCTTTGGTTTTGGTTGTCCGAGACTTTAACAGGTTCTGTGTACGCCTCTTCTGGGTTTATTGAGAATCGTAGTGTATTGGGTGTGATGTCAAGACGGAAGTATCACTTCAGTCATATGGAGATGATGATCACGCAATGATACAGAACTGGTTCTCTATTATGTTGCAACTATCGGGATAATATGACAAGGTCATGATTATCCGATTATAGAGACTAATTGCTTGTGATCCGATATATGCTTCGTACGGGGCATACACTATTCCAGCCTCAGGCCTTGCATGTGACATCAGATACTGGATCGTAATACGCAATACAACGTATACTACGTCTGACAAAGATTATATATTCCTTAAAGAATATTTCTGGAGAATTGGGTAGGCACGGTGCTTTGCTAGAAGCCAACCATGTCTTGTAAATCGGTAAAAATATGGTACCGAGTACGCACATATTCGGATAGTCCGACGACCAGATTTACTGCCAACATATCCAGGGATCTTATGGGTCGCTTCTCGAAGATTCACCGATGACGTTTGACTCGAACAGAATTAATCTGGGATTAATTATAAGAGAGAGAAAATTAATATGGGATTAATTACGGCGAGAATTTATCTGGGATAAAATTCGATAAGAAGAGAGAGAACGATTAATTTGGAATTAATCGATTAATTAATATATTCGATATATTAAATGTCAATGTTGATTGATGGGAGTAGTTGGGGACATTAAATGTAATTTTCCCTCCAAACATTTGCTTTAGCTTTAGCTTTTTGGAAAAGCATATACCAAATTTAAGAGACTTTTTGGTATTAGGTTTTTTAGCAAAACAAAACACAAAAAATTAAAAGCTCTCTCATCTCCCTATTTTCTTCATTGCCGTGAGTTTCCAAGAACAAGAGGGAAGTTTTGTTGCAAAATTTTCCAAGTGCTAGCACACAATAGGAGTCATTCAAAGGTGATAGGGAAACATCCCTTGAGTTTGGAATCTCATTCACCAAGCTTGGAGCTCAACACACAATCATCAAATAGGAACTTGGAGCACTTCAAATGAGGTAAAGTTTTGAACTTTCCATCTACATCCAACCGAGCATTGTAAGTATTTTCCGCTAATCTTAAAGACCCAACAATGGTATCAGAGCCTATTTAAGCATGAAAATGATTAGGGTTTATAATCTTGAATTTTGGTATTTTTGCTTGGAGCATGATTTTTATCAAATTGATTGTTTGAGTATTCTTAGATTATGATAACTTAGAGTTATGCATGATTAATTTTATAAAAAAATTGATTAGATAATTTTCCCAAAAATTTTGGCTTGGCCGAAAATATACGAACCCTAAGCTCATGGTGATTTTGATTTTTTAGACCATTGGATGTGTTTAAAATGTTTGGATATATTGATTTGTGATTTAATTGGATTGAAATCAAAATTAATGAAAAAATCCCATGAAAACCGTGAGCATCAAGAGCATGTTAATGACTTGATTTTGTTTCAATAATGTTGGACATGTATTGAAAATAATAAAGCATGATTAATTATGTAAATTGGTATTTTGGAAATGTTAATTTGACTAATTAATTAGGGCTATACACTTTAATTAAATAAATTGTGGTATTTGGAATATTAGAATTTAATTAATTAGGCTTAATTTGGAATTGGGCTAAAATTGTTATATTTGGGCCTTATGGGCTTGGTTGGGCCAAGTTGGTTTAGGAAAATTGGATTGGATCCAAATTGGGCCTAAAACCATTCCATTAAGTCCAAATATAATAAATGGGCCTTTAAATAATTAATTGGGCCTAATGGGCCAAAATTAATTTTATGGCAAAGGGTGATTCCTTATTGGGCTTTGGTTGCCAAAGTCCATGCCTTAATAAATTAATTGAAAGCCCATTGGACTTTAATTAATTGACATTGGATGTTAATTGGGCTTTGAGACCCATTAAGATTAGATTTAGAATATAAATCGTAAATGCACATTAAAAGTGTAATTATTTAATTTGGAATTAAATAAAGAATTAGTATTGAATACAAATTAAATTGGATTTAAAATTGTAGTTCAATAAAATTAGAGAATACACACTTTGAGTACTTATTCTCAAACGAGTTGGACTCGCGCAAATCAAATCGTTGTTTGAACATTGGATGATCATTTAATTCAAAGATTAATTAATTGGATTAGATTGATTGAATAACATACTTTGTGTGAATACATGGATGTATTGTATGAATAATGTATATCAGATGGATATTAGATGGGTGAGGGCAATTTTGGAAATTATTGCAATAAATTTAGAACTTATTAAATTGAACCTGCGTGTCCAGCCTTTATCTCTCGATTATTTGTAATTCTCTTCTCACCAATTCCCCTCAATGTAATGAGGTTTCTTTATTGTATTATGTAATTGGGTAGAAGTTAGAATAGTGCTAGCCAGGGAGAGAAAAGTGAGTGATTTGTTATAGGAATAATTTGTGAGATATCCATCCGCATATCATTATTATTTTATTTATCGCGCCTTATTATGCTTTTAGAATGCATGCTTAAGGGTGTATGATGAGACCTAATCAAAGATAATAAATTGGTTGCCAATTTACGCGAAAAACCCTAAATCAAATATTAAGCGTTTTCCTTCCATTGAATGGTTCTTTCTCAAGATCCAAGATTGACATTGGTTTGTTGGCCAAAGTCAAGATCAATTTCCATCGCGGATGTGTTTGAACCATGAAAGCTTTGTTCCATATCGCATGTCTTGGGCAAGTTGTGATTTGTTGGCCAAAGTCAAGGTCACTTCTTGTTCATCGACATGGATTACGAAGTTTTCCAAGGTCAATGGGTCCCGTTTAAGTGGAATCATTAAGCTTATTGAGCCAAAGCCAAGGCTTAGTTGATTCAGAGGAAAAGGTTAGGAAAATATATTGGATATATTGGCTGTTTCAGACTTGGAGGTCCACCTACCAGATCTAGGAATTGGATGAGATCCAATTGATCTTAGAGATCTACCTAGTTAAATATCATACAACTTGTTGGCCAAAGTCAAGGTTGTGTGTTATTTAACGGGATCCTAGCCCACTAGGAAACTAGGTTTCCCGAGTACTCAACAGAGGGTTAGAGGCTCGCCGAAAAATAGTTGGAGGCTAGTATTGAATTTTGTAATTTCGTTAAAATACTTTCCAATACGCGCTATCAAATTATTTCATCAATTATAAATATTTATTTGTTGGACTAATATTCTATTATTTTTCTTGTAACAGTTGGACTGTACCCAAAAATCGTTAATTAAATAGTTAGACTATTGCAATTAAGATGACTGGAAAGATCGGGGTTAGAGACATTATCATGGGCGAAAATGTCTTTAATGGCGCGAACTTTCCTGACTGGGATATGAACCTCAGGATTGTCCTGGGGGCTGAGAGGATGCTCTATACGAGAGACCTCTCGGGCCTAAGCCCGAAAATGAGCAGCCGCTTGAGCTTGAGCTTTGGAAGACTCATAGTGATGACAACTCAACTGCTCAATCTGTCATGGTCGCTGCGATGACCCCTCAATTTCGTCGCCAAAACAAGGGATTTGATCCCTATACTATGATGTCAAAATTGAAGGACCTTCATCGATTTAACCTAAGATCGCAAAGGTATGAATTGCAGAAGAAGCTATTTCGCTCTCGAATGTCAGAGGGTACATCTGTCGAGCACCATATGTCGCAGATGATTGCTGACATTGAACAGTTGGGTCAGCTAGGCATAACCTTTGAGGCTGAGACTTCTATAGATTTGATCTTGCAGTCTCTTCCTGACAGTTGGAGCGGGTTCATCATGAACTACAATATGATGAACCAAGACCATACTCTATGAGAGCTGATGGCAATGCTGCGTGAAGCAGAAAAAGAGCTATTGAAGGGCAAAAAGCGCGAGACGCACTTCGCTTCAACATCTCAGTCTCTCAAGGCTTGGCCGAAGGCTACTGGAGGTGTAAAGAAGAAGAAGAAAAAAAAGAAGGACAAGGCCAAATCGTCAAAGTCTTCTGGGAAGGCAAAAGACAAATCCCAAGATGTATGCCTGCAGTATGGCAAATGGGGTCACTGGAAGCGTGACTGTCGTGAGTACAAGGCGCACATGAAGGAAATCAAAGCGGGCAAGACACCGGCTTTATGTATGTTTGTTATAGAAATAAACATGCTACTTCTAGTTTTAAAAATTGGATTTTTGATTCTGGTTGGTACTCATATATGTACTGATGTGCAGGATATGCAGATTAGCAGGAGACTGGCCTTAGGAGAGATAGACCTCCGAGTTGGAAATGGGACAAGAGTCGCCGTTTTGGTTGTTGGGACTTATATTTTGGAACTGCTATCGGGGCATGTACTAAACTTATCAGACTGTTATTATGTACCTAGTTTGACTAGGAATATATATCTGTATCTTTATTAGCCCAATGTGGGTATACTTTTATTTTTAGAAACACTGGGTGTTTTATGTATAAAAATGATATGGAGATATGTAGTGCTGATGTGAATAATGGTCTTTATATTTTGAATATAATCAATCTCAAACATATAAGTAACAAACAAAAGGCTTTAACTAAGTAACAAAGATGAAACTTATATGTGACATTGTCGTCTGGGACACATTAGTAAGACTCGCATATCCACACTTTCGAAGAGTGTGTACTTGGACGGATTTGATCAAATTCATATGACGTCTGTGAATCTTGTTTATTAGGCAAAATGCCTAAAACACCTTAGCGGTAAATGGCACGTGCCAACGAACTGTTAGCCTCGTTCATAGTACGTAAGAGTCGCCGTTTTGGGTTGGGACTTATATTTTGGAACTGCTATCGGGGCAGTACTAAACTTATCAGACTGTTATTATGTACCTAGTTTGACTAGGAATATATATCTGTATCTTTATTAGCCCAATGTGGGTATACTTTTATTTTTAGAAACACTGGGTGTTTTATGTATAAAAATGATATGGAGATATGTAGTGCTGATGTGAATAATGGTCTTTATATTTTGAATATAAATCAATCTCAAACATATAATGTAACAAACAAAAGGCTTAAACTAAGTAACAAAGATGAAACTTATATGTGACATTGTCGTCTGGGACACATTAGTAAGACTCGCATATCCACACTTTCGAAGAGTGTGTACTTGGACGGATTTGATCCAAATTCATATGACGTCTGTGAATCTTGTTTATTAGGCAAAATGCCCAAAACACCTTTTAGCGGTAAATGTGCACGTGCCACCGAACTGTTAGCCCTCGTTCATAGTGACTTATGTGGGCCCATGTCTAGCCAGGCTAGAGGTGGATATGAATACTTCGTAACCTTTACGGATGATACATCGCATTATGGTTATGTGTATCTTATGAGACACAAGTCGGAAACTTTTGAGAAATTCAAAGAGTTTCGACACGAAGTAGAAAAACAGACCGGCAAAAGTGTTAAAACATTACGGTCAGACCGTGGTGGAGAATACTTGAGCAATGAGTTTCTCGATTACTTGAAAGAGTATGGTATTCTTTCACAGTGGACTCATCCCGGAACACCGCAATTAAACAGTGTGTCCGAACGGAGAAACCAAACTTTGTTGGACATGGTTAGGTCGATGATGAGTCGCACTGAGCTACCTATTTCCTTATGGGGATATGCATTGAACAATGCAATACTTATTTTGAATAAGGTTCCGTCAAAGTCTGTTCAACAGACTCCGTATGAAATATGGACAGGAAAGAAACCGGGTTTCTCATTCCTGAAGATTTGGGGTTGCTGGGCATACGTTAAACGTTTGGATGGTACCAAACTTGAACCTAAATCGGATAAGTGTCTATTTGTAGGTTATCCTAGGGAAACCAAATGATATTACTTCTACAACCCACAAGAGAACAAAATATTTGTTGCTCTACATGCGGTATTCCTTGAGAAGGGATTCCTAAATGCAGTGGAAAGTGGGAGGAAAGTAGAACTCGATGAAAATCAGAGTGATGCTGTTCCTGACACCGATTCCTTAACGAAAATGAACAGTTCATTAGGGATGAGACTGTACCACAATCTTCGAATACACAAGAACTACGTAGATCGGAGAGAGTCAGAAAACAATCTGAGAGGTATGTGTTTCTGATCTCACCTCATGTGGATATTAATCTTATTGAGGAAGACGAACCGACTACGTATGAGGAAGTGATACAAGGTATCGACTCCGGTTTATGGTAAGATGCCATGAAATCTGAAATGGATTCCATGTACACCAACCAAGTTTGGACACTGGTTAATGCAACAGAAGGCATAAAGCCTATTGGTTGCAAATGGGTCTTCAAGAAGAAGACCGACATGGATGGCAACATACAAACATACAAAGCTAGACTTGTAGCGAAAGGGTATCGTCAACGACATGGTGTCGATTACGACAAAATATTTTCACATGTTGCCATGATTAAATCCATTCGGATAATGCTTGCTATTGCTGCATATTTCAATTAGGAAATATGGCAGATGGACGTCAAAACCGCTTTCCTTAACGGAAAACTTTTGAAGGATTTTTATATGCATCAGCCTGATGGTTTTGTCGTACCAAAACATGCGAACAAGGTTTGCAAGTTAAATCGATCCATTTATGGATTGAAACAAGCATCACGTTCTTGGAACCAACGTTTTGATGAGATCATAAAAGAATATGATTTCGTTCAAAACGAGGATGATCATTGTGTATATAAGAAGGTTAGTGGGAGCGCACTGACATTCATTGTTCTTTACGTTGATGATGTATTGCTTATCGGCAATGACATTCCCATGCTACAATCGGTGAAAGATTGGCTTTCATTAAAATTCTCTATGAAAGATCTGGGAGAAGCAACCTTTATTCTGGGAATAAATATCTACCGAGATAGATCTAGAAAGCTACTTGGACTCTCCCAGAGCATGTACATTGAAAAAGTGTTGAAGAGATTCAACATGGAACAGTCTAAGAGAAGACTGTTGCCAGTGTCACATGGTGTCACTCTATCTAAGGACATGTGTCCTAAAACTCAATATGAGAGAGACAACATGAATCGGATCTCGTTCGCTTCGGCAGTTGGATCGATCATGTATGCCATGATATGTAAGCGACCTGATGTCTCGTATGCTTTGAGCATGTGTAGTCGCTATCAGGCCGATCCAGGTGATGGTCACTGGATGACGGTTAAGAATATCCTTAAGTATCTTAGAAGAACTAAGGATGCTTTCTTAATCTATGGAGATGGAGAACTTGAGGTAACTGGGTTTACCGATGCAAGTTTCCAAACCGATAAAGACGACTGTAAGTCACAATCTGGGTACATATTTTGTTTGAACAAGGAGCAGTAAGCTGGAAATCTTCCAAGCAATAGACTGTTGTCGATTCAACAATAGAAACGGAATATATTACTGCAGCTGAAGCAGCAAAAGAGGCAGTTTGGATCCGTAAATTCCTAATTGGATTAGGAGTAGTTCCGTTAGCAACTGAGCCCGTTCCATTGTATTGTGACAATAACGGGGCTATAGCGCAGGCTAAGGAACCGCGGTCTCATCAACGATCCAAGCATGTTCTTCGACGTTTCCATCTGATTCGTGAGATTATACATCGTGGCGATGTGAAGATCGAGAAGGTCGGATCAGAGGACAACATTGCAGATCTGCTGATGAAAGCTATTCCTCAGCAAAAGTTTGACCGACATGTACATAGTTCAGATGTTAGATACTTGAGTGACTGGCTATAGGCCAAGTGGGAGATTTTGGACAATTATGACCCATAGCGTCACTATTTGTAAAAGACATTGTGGTTTTTGTACAAATTAACTATGTGGCAATGAAAATTTCTATTTTATCATTTTGTAATTAGATTACTTAAATATATAAATGATAAAAGTCCTTATGATTAGTTCCGGATTATAAGATATGAGACAATATCAATCCACGAAGGTTTAATCATTAAATATCCATAGTCGTAGTATTATCGAGACTGGACATCGATAATGTGGAATAGACTAGTATTGCACTTGTGCACGTTGTGGGAGATGTTGTGGGAGCATGACGACATAGTTCTCATAAATTTAAGTATTGGATACTTATGCAAGTGTAATAGGAGGTTGTGTTTACCGATGGTACGGAAACAGCTTCGCTCTGGACAGACTCATCGGAATCCCATTGGTAGTATGACTATGTGTCTATGGAAATTCGAATCAGGGTAGGTGTATTTGGTCTTAACATGAGACTTGCATCGCTAATACTTGCAACAATCAATACGCTTTGGTTTTGGTCGTCTGGGACTTTAACAGGTTCTGTGTACGCCGCTTCTGAGTTTATTGAGAATCGTAGTGTATTGGGTGTGATGTCAAGACAGAAGTATCACTTTAGTCATATGGAGATGATGATCACGCAGGGATACAGAACTGGTTCTCTATTATGTTGCAACTATCGGGATAATATGACAAGGTCATGATTATCCGATTATAGATACTAGTTGCTTGCGATCCGATATATGCTTCGTACGGGGCAGATACTATTCCAGCCCCAGGCCTTGCATGTGACATCAGATACTGGATCGCAATACGCAATACTACGTATACTACGCCTGACAAAGATTATATATTCCTTAAAGAATATTTCTGGAGTATTGGGTAGGCACAGTTCTTTGCTAGAAGCCAACCATGTCTTATAAATCGATAAAAATATGGTACCGGGTACGCACATGTTCGGATAGTCCGACAACCGGATTTACTGCCAACACATCCAGGGATCTCATGGGTCGCTTCCCGAAGATTCACCGATGACGTTTGACTCGAACATAATTAATTTGGGATTAATTATAAGAGAGAGAAAATTAATCTGGGATTAATTACGGCGATAATTTATCTGGGATAAAATTCGATAAGAAGAGAGAGAACGATTAATTTGGAATTAATCGATTAATTAATATATTCGATATATTAAATGAAATTAGATTTCATAACAGATTTAGAATTGGATTTTAATTCGGGCGAACGAATTAATTTAGAATTAATTCGCGAGCGACGTTCGTAATAATTTTGCAAGGCATTATTATTTAATTAAATTGGATTTAATTACGTCGCGACGGAAAATTTGTTTGATCGGATTAAGCGAACCCGAGCCCGAAGTGTGTTGAGCAAGCCACTTGAATTTTTAATTAAAGTGGGTCCCACCAACTTACATCACTTGTTCATCAAGTGTCAAAGTTGATTGATGGGAGTAGTTGGGGACATTAAATGCAATTTTCCCTCCAAACATTTGCTTTAGCTTTTTGGAAAAGCATATACCAAAATTGAGAGACTTTTTGGTATTAGGTTTTTTAGAAAAACAAAACACAAAAAATTAAAAGCTCTTTCATCTCCCTATTTTCTTCATTGCCATGAGTTTCCAGAAACAAGAGGGAAGTTTTGTTGCAAAATTTTCCAAGTGCTAGCACACAATAGGAGTCATTCAAAGGTGATAGGGAAACATCCCTTGAGTTTGGAATCTCATTCACCAAGCTTGGAGCTCAACACACAATCATCAAAGAGGAACTTGGGGCACTTCAAAGGAGGCAAAGTTTTGAACTTTCCATCTACATCCAACCGAGCATTGTAAGTATTTTCTGCTACTTCTTTGCGTATTCACACATCTTTTATGCTTATTAGATCTTGGGATTGATCTTAGAGACCCACATACAGCTCGTCATTCCTCTCTTCGACACATCCAAATAAGAGAGAGCGTAAAAATGGACAAAACTTCAGGACGATGAGTCACTAATATCTGTGTATTTTGTGAATCTAGCTCTGGAACTAAACCATAATTTATTGAGGTTGCAAAAGAATTGGGTAGAGTTATGGCGGAAAGAAACATGCACTTAATATATGGTAGTGACAATCTTGTATTGATGGGATGTGTTTCAAAGGTTGTATAAGAATGAGACAGTCAAGTTTTAGAAATTATCCCAAAAACTTTGGCAAATGAAAAATCTCATCGGAAAATCAAATGGAGAAGAATACATTGTCTCAGTTATGTCTGAAAGACTCAATGAAATGATTAATCATGCTGACGCTTTTATTGCTTTACTAGGTGGGTTGGGCACGTTGGAAGAAATATTCACAGTTACGTCTTGGGAAAATTTGAACATTCACCGAAAATCTATTGGACTACTTAATGAAGATCAATTTTTGATTTTCTTTTTGTATTTCTTGAGAATGCTAGAAGACTTAGGTTCATTTCAAAACCGGTAAAAGATATTGTTCTTATTACAGGAAAATCTGCTGAATTAATCGACCAATTGTTATTCTATGAACCAAAAATCGATCCAATTTTTTCCAAGTTGGACCGGTCAGATAACGATCATGGCAAGAAGCATAGAATGGACTTGAATCTTAATCTGTAACTTTTTTGGGTTAAATAGTAATGTTGTTTAGTCAATTGTCTTTTCCACACTAATCAGATGATGTCTTCTAAACTATTCTTCTTCTTATTCAGACACTGGGGACAGTGTCTCAATTTGGTTGGAGGGAATGGATATTTGACTATATAGTTTTTCGTTTTTTGTGTTTTCATTTTTGAAAAAAAAAAAAAAATTATTTTTGTGTTTTTTAAAAAAAAAAATCTATTTTTTTTGTTTTGTGTGTAAAAATTTTATTTTGTGTTGATTTTGTTTTGTGTTTTTATTCAAAGAAATTATTACACACAAACCAACAATAATTTTTTGACTAACCAAGTGGAATTGTTATTCAGAGATGGCAGTGTAAGAAGTTTTCGCTCCTGAGACGCATCTCAATGTATTTCGTAACAAGTTATTTTTGTTCATTTCTTTTTGAATCATTTAAATTTTTGAATTCTCCATAATATTGATAAAAGTTTGATTTCCATATGCTCATTTGATATGTATTATCAACATACACGGTAACATATGATTGTGGATTATAAGTGAAAATTTTATAATATCCAGTTATCTAGTTTGTTAGAAATATCACCTAAAGGCAGTGGAATTTGTATTTTTATGGAAAAAAAAACCTAACCAAACTTTTACTTAGTAACCAGACATCTTACCTCAGCAAGCAGTGATTGTTCGCGTAAAATGATAGGGCTTGAGTTATTTTTAAAAAAGAAAAAGATAATAATCAGGCTTTTACTTAGTAACCAGACATCTTACCTCAGCAATCAGTGATTGTTCGCGTAAAACGATATGATTTGAGTTGTTTTAATAAAAAAAATGTGTGGGTGAATAAGTTCAATTTCGTAGCCTCTCTACCTCTAGCAATTAAGTTCGTATGGGTATTTTAACACTTAGTGCCCTAATGTCAACTGGTCTGAGAGTCACTGACCCAAAGCTCGTTACATGGGTTAAAGAGAAAGCTTAAGGAAATCAGACACTTTTTCTATTGAACATCTGATATCCGAGCAATTAAGTCTGTATGGGTATCTTAACACCTAGTGCCCTAAAACCAATTGGTTTGTGAGTCCCTGGCCCAAAGATCGTTACAAAGGGTTAAAGATGTATTATTTTTTAAAAAATTGTATATAAATAAAGTGCCATTGTAAAAATGTGTGAATTCTGATATAACTTTAGGACAAAAATATTATTCTATTTTCAACAAGACCTGTGAATATTGTGGGCATAATGAATTGATTGATACTTTATCTTATGTATGTATGGAAGAAGGGTAAATAGTATATGAGAATTTGCTTATTTGATAATTTAGAAAGAAATAAAATAATTACTAACTTGGATAAGAATTTGTCTTTTTAGTTTTCGCTTAAATTACTATGGACTAGTAATAAGGTGGTTGAGGGGTAGTGATAACTTGGAAACTTAAAAGAAAGATTCTAATCCATGTTAGTAATTATTTTCTTTGTTTCTAAATTATCAAATAAACAAATCCTCATATACTTTTTACCCTTCTTCCATACACATATGAGACAAAATATTAATCAATTCATTATGCCTATAAAATTCTTAGGTCTTGTTGAAAAAAGTAATATTTTTATCTTAAAGTTATATCAGAGTTTACACCTTTTTGGCAATGACAGTTTATTTATATATGTATATATAGTTTTTTTTTTAAATAATACAACCTCAATCTTTGTAACGAGCTTTGAGCCAGTAACTCCCAAACAAAATTGGCTTTAGGGCACTAGATGTTAAGATACTCATATGGACTTAATTGCTCGGATCTTACATGTCAAAAAGAAAAAAGTGTCTGATTTACTTAAGCTTTCTTCTTAACTCATGTAACAAATTTTAGGCCAGTGACTCCAGACCAGTTGGCCTTAAAATAGTAAGTGTTAAAACACTCATACAGACTTAATTGCTTGAGTTAGAGAGGCTACGAAATCAAACTTATTAATATTTAAAAAAAAAACTAAAGCTATATTGTTTTACGTGAACAATCACTGCTTGCTGAGGTAAGATATCTGATTACTAAGTAAAATCTTGATTATTATCATTTTTAAACCAACTCAATCTCTACCATTTTACGTTGTAATATCCCGAGTTTTCGTAATAGTTTTGAAAGGTTTTTGGATCGAAGTTTTGGTCTTGGAATGGGACGATACTGGGAAATAAGAGTCTAAGCATTGAAAATTGTATTAGAGTGTCTTAAAATAGAATCTCATCGCATTGGAAATTGTGAAAATTGAAAGAACTGGTTACGCAATTTTTATATATGGAGAACGTTTATTTTTTCGGTTATAAAAACAACAAACAAACTCCGATTGAGATTGAATCACTTTTTGAAATTTGTATCAGAATGGCCTCAAAAATATAAATTTATGAATGATACACTTTTAGGTACCAATTTGTAATTTTCCAGGGAAATTTTGTAAATTTTGGAAATTATCTATATATACCTCATAGTTTTCAGAAATTGTCAAAATGGAAATTGTTAAGAGTAAAGAACTACTCGACTCCATCACCATTGAGACGCAAGGGAGCTTGAGAGTCGTTGGTCGGTGTTTGGCCTTCTCCGATTGCGCACCTGTGGGGACAAGACCGTCCGACCACCGTGAGTCCATTGGTTGCCGGCGGTGGCCCTGAAGTCATCGAAAAATGGCGAGAGAGAAGGAGAGTCATGTGGGCATCAAAGCTTCGATCCCGGCTAATCAATTCATTTCACTTGTTGAGCCACCTACCAAATCGAAATCCTCGAAGAGTTCTACAAGGCTTTGGAAAAAAATTTCCAATGGGTACTCGATTTCGTGCAAAACAAGAGAAAAACGTTCAATGAATAGTGAAGCTTGTTTGAATAGTATCTCTGATTCGAATTCTATCGATTCCTACGCGTTCGTGGGAGGGTAAGGAGTTTACGGTACCATCAGAATTTTGGTAAGATCTCCCGGTAAAAATGCGATATTTTCAAGTTTCTCATTTTGTATTCGAATGCTTCTAGTAGGGTCGTAGAGTAATGTATTGACTTATATTGAATTGAATAAACAAGAATGTATTGAATTTGTGTTATTGGTAGAATCCAGGTGAAATCAGAATGAATTGGATCGATACGGTAGGATTAACGAGTTTTCATTAAATTAGATTCCGCACGTGTTTGTGCTTTTATGAAAGAAATGATAGATATGACTTAATTATAATTATATGATAATGTATAGATGGTTTTGGTTTGGAAGGTCCAAGCCCTAGAGTTTTCGTAATCTTTTGCAAAAGATTTTCTGAAAACACATAATTTGTATATTTGAGCGACTGAATTGATATAAAACAGTTTATAATGATGTAATATGAGTATTAGATTTTTTGTGGGTGGAACGGGAAGGACCTGAAAATTTTTGGATTCATACGTAATGTTTTCGGTCTTTTCAGATGGTTTTCTGAATTTTAGCCGAAAATAGAATCTAATGCTACAATATATTATATTTGATGTGTTATGAGTAATGAAATAGAAATCGTTGAAAATGAACTTGTTTTGGGTGTTCCGAGAAGGTTCAGAAATTTGTTATAGTAAGTCGAGAATTCTGTAAAGCTGCAACTCTAACCGCATTTTGTAATTTATTTTGACAGATTTGACTAGGATCAAGAGTGTTTGGGAAACTAGGTAAGTATTCCATGTGATGAATGTTTGAAGTATAATTAATTGGCTGTATGATTGTTTCATATAAGATATATGTTGGGGCGGTTATGGAACCCCTAGGGATGGATCGGTGCCCCGCGTAACGGAAGTGGGTCTAACCCAAGGATATCAGAGATAGGTGTATTTTAAAATATTTTAATGAAAATTAGATTCTGATACGAGTCCGTAGGAAAAAATAGGGACCAAATCAGAGTCCGGAAATTCCGGAACACATAAAATAAAGTTTTAGTGTTCATTATCTCTCGGTGTTGCGACACAGAGGATTCAGAGTCACGACGCCCGGATGTCTAATGCTCAGTGTCATGACGCTGGAAGGTCAGTGTCGCGACGCTCCCCTGGACAGTGGGCAATTTCAACTTTCAAATCAATCTTAAACGCTTCCAATTTTCTCATATAATTTCAATACACCTTAAAACCAATTTTAACATCAAAACCAACCACAACACATGTTATAAAACTAACATACATGTATTCTAAATACATACATGTATTCTAAATACATATATGTATTTTTTTGAATCAAAACACAAACCAAATTAGAATCCTACTATGAAATGTCTCATAAACAATTCTAGTTCACCCAAAGGTGGTCAAGTGATTCTAGAATGATAGCTATAGATCTAAGCTTTAATTTAAAGTTCCAAACTCTGTTCCATGTCCAACATCATGAACATATTTGACCTAATTACAAGTATATTGTGTTTATACTTCCAAAACATCCTAACACAATTCATTAGCCTTATTTCAACTTTAAGTCATGTAATCATGCGTCCAATACATAATTCATCACTATATGTCTCACTAATGAAAACTCACTAATGAAGAACATAGCTTAGGATAAGATCAAACATTACCTAGTAAACTTGATACGAAGATCCAATCTCATTCTCCTTTGTTGAAATTGTTGGAGAACTTCCAAGGTTTGCAAGCTTGAGTCCATGATCCAATCTTGATTCCAATGCTATCAAGTTTCAAGATCTAATCTTGATTTCTCCTAGATGAAATGTTGTAGAGAACTTTCAAAGTTTCTCAAAACATTTCTCTAACTTAGGCTAATTTCTCCAAGAATTACTTGTATTTAGCTTTCACAAGTTTAATTAAAACCTTGCTCAAGCTTGCTATTTATAGCAAAACTTATGTAATTTTTAATTAATAAAAGTTCTAATAAACTTTTATGTGGGTTTAATCTAATTTATCTAAATATGTATAATTAAGTGTGACGAATCACCTTTGTCTACTACTTTGATTTAATCCAATTAAAGCAAGACAAAGCTTAATTAATGGATTAGTTGAATGTCTTCCACTTTGATTTAATCCAATTAAATCAAGCCAAAAACACATATAATTACATATTTAAAGTTACCAAAATATCCTCAAATGGTATAGATATATATGACTTTACAATTAAACACTTGTGTAATTATTGAATTAATCCAATTAATTCAATTAGGTCCAAGTAAATAATCAATATTATATGATAACACTTGATTATCTTAGTTGATAATTATAATATCAAATATTATCTTTTATAAAAATTAATCGGCTACCCAAGTGCTCAACGAGTACACTTCATATTGAGACTCTCTAAGTTCAGACATGTTCTTCATATAAGCCTAGCTAATATGTACGCAATTTGGCCACCTCCGAATTCGCGAAGAACACGAACGACCTTTCTGAACTATACAAATCGAGGTCATCACATATGTGTTAAGGCTAGTGCTCAGAGTGCCAATCTAGATCGTATTTATGTCCGATTCATAAATACGAGCAATTCTATTTTCCATAATATTACTTAATTTAATGGTAGCACCCATGTCTTTTATACACTTATTCGATCTAATTGCGATTAGATATCTGATTACGATTAGATCAAAACTAAATCTGTTTTAGTGATACGTGTATATTAGACAAAGACCCTATGATTTACAATATAGTGTGCAGTTACAACGTAGTTTGTAATTGACATTGGGAAGCGCACTATTAGTTATATATCCTTAAATAAAGTTCATGGTCAAGATTTACTAACATGGGTCGGTTAGTAAAATCCGCTGAGACCAGTACATGTCGTATATCGTGACTTGGTCCGATGGTTTATTCCAGTGAACCATGAGTCTTAAGAGACTCGTATAGACATATAGGTAGACCCGGCCACGGTTCCGGTTCCGAACCGGAACCGAACTGGAACCGGAACCGGAACCGTTGGCGACCGGTTCGGTTGTGGTTCGACCCCAACTCGAACCGGTCAGAACCGGTGGAACCGTACGGTTCCACCGGTTCGACGGTTCCAACAGGAACCCTTCCCCAACGGCTACTAGCCGTTGAGGGGGCAAGGAGCCAACGGCTCCCTGCCCAAATAAGAAAAAAAAAACAAATTAAAAAAAATTATAAATTAAAATATAAATTACTAATATATCCCTAATAACGGTAATAAAATGGTTATATTTAGGGGCATTTTTGGTATCAAAAAAATTCTAAAACTCTATAAATAGGATTCATTTTTCATTATTTCAACACACCAAATTCTCAACTCTCTCATTTTCTATAATTATCTTATTCTCAATCTCACTTCAATACAATTCTCTTATAATCTTATTCTCAATCTCAATTCAATTAGTTGTTAGTTTGTTAAAATTTTAACAATTATTCAATTTTCTTATTTTTCTTCCTAATTTCTCAAACGAAAAATGGCAAGCTCATCTGAGAACATAATGTCAAATATGCCAACCCAAGAGAGCGGCCCTAGTGTCAGTGCACAATCACGGAGAAGAGAAGTTAAGGCTCGGTCCTCGGATATTTTCAAAATTCATTTTAATTTGGAACGCCTAGAAGATGATTCACAACGAGCAATTTGCACCTATTGTGGGGCTACCTATAAATTTTCTGGTGGATACGGCAATATGATCAATCACATGGAAAAACATCATCCGGTTGAATTTGACATTGATACGACGCAAACTCAAATGGCCATGTACGCATCATCTAGTAGAGGTACGAGTGCTGTAGATTTATTTAAATATTCTAATGCAAAAAATAGAGAAGAATTTGTGAAATTAACTTGTATGGCACATCTTTCTTTAAGCTTTGGTGAAAAACTTCATTTTACTAATTACGTGCATAATGCTTTAAATCCTGCTGCATGTAGAATAACTCGAAACACAACAAAACGTCATATTTTTAAATTATACAAAGATGGTAAAATTATTTTAAATGAGATATTTAAAGAGATGAAAGGTCGTATTTCTATATGTTCTGATATTTGGAGTGACCATTGGCAAACACACTCATACATGGGTGTGACTTGTCATTGGATTGATGCATCATTTATCATGCAAAAACGACTTATTGCATTTAAAGTTTTTGATGACCAACATACTGCACATAATATTTATAGAATGATGAAGGTAATTTTTGATGAATATGTTTTAGTAGAAAAAATTTTAACAATTGGATTTGATAATGCATCTGCAAATACTGCATCCATCAGTGATTTAAAATCCTTATGTGAACCAAATTTAGGGGGTCGATTTTTTCATATTCGTTGTACATGTCATGTCCTTAACATATGTGTTCAAGACGGTCTGAAATTATTATCATCTTTCCTTGATCCAATTAAAACGGCACTTAACTGTATTTGGTCATATTCTCAAGTTAGGAGAGAATGGACGAAGTTTTGTAAAATAAATGGTATTAAACCGATTAAATTTTCAAGAGATGTTCCAACACATTGGAATTCAACTTATTTTCTTTTATGTCAAACATTTCAATACAAAGATGCATTATGTAGTTTTTTTTCTCAACATATTCAAAATATCACACTTTATTCTAGTCAATGGGATATTTGTGAATTTTTTTTAGATATTTTAAGAGTTTTTAATGATGTTACTTTAGTTTTTAGCGGTGTTTATTATCCTACAACACATTTATTTCTTCTTAAGAGTGAGAATATTGTTGGCACTCTCGATGAGCATGTTGACAGTAGCGATCCTAATGATATTGTTTTGTTGGAAGCCATTACTGCTATGAAGGTAAAATTGTTGAATTATTTTAGGGAAATTCCTTTACTTTATCTTATTGCTGCTGTTTTTTATCCTAGATTTAAATTAGAAGGTTTGAATGGTGGTTTACAAGCTTACTATGATTATTTATGAATATTAGATGAAATTGATATTACAAGCATAATGACGAAATTAAGAAATGATTTAATTGTTTTATTTAATAATTATATTGTAAGATATAACTTAGGAACATTAGGTGAATCTAGTAGTAGCGAACCGGTAATTCAAACAAGACTTAGCGCATGGGATCGTTGGTTATTGCAACAAAATAAAAAAGCTAGGGATACGACAACTAATAACCCTGAATTAGATAATTATTTATCTACAAATTTTGAGTTTTCTAATGAAAGTTTATGCAGTAAAAAATTTAAAATCCTTGAATGGTGGAACCGACATCAAAATATATATCTTGTTTTATCAATTATTGCTAAAGAGATATTGGCAGCACCTATTTCCACCGTTGTGGTTGAGCAAGCCTTCAGCTTGTGAGGTAATATATTGGAAGTTAGGCGATCTTCATTACATCCAAGCACTCTAGAAGCAACAACTTGTGTGGATGATTGGACTCGAGTTGATCTAAGAAAACAAGAAGATGCCCCCGATGATTTTGAAGATTTGTTCGATAATGCTTCTGCAAGTGCAACAACAAGTGCAAGCGGAACTAGAGTCGAAGGATCAACTGATAATGATGATTGATAATTGTAAAATTGTAATTTACAAAGGGGATATGTCTTAAAATTGTAATGGAACTACGTCAGCCTTGATTCCTCTCACCCTTGGAGGATACGTAGGCAACTGAAATTTTTAAAAATTTAAGCTCAAGCTCTTCAATGTAATAATTTTTTTTATTTATAAAATTAATCTCATTTATTTTAATTAATTTTCAAAATTAAAAAAAAAAGGTTTGGAACTGAACCGGTCGGTTCCGGTTCGGTTCAAGGTTCCGATTCCACTTAAGTGTGAAACCGGAACCGAACCGGATAACCGTCGGCCGGGTCTACATGTAGGTGTTTCTTTGATAAGATACTGAACGACTCAATAAATATTTCCTAATAGATGGTACACCAACGTCAATAGGAATCTTCACGAGTTGAGCGAGCATAATGGTCATTCGACTTGAGATACCACAGTGGGATATATGAGTTATCCTCCACACTTTGATGGCAGTTACGTCAACGATCTATTCATGATCAGACCTCCGCCTGTTCGTTGGGTGTGGACTGATGCTCATGATATCCAGTGCGTATCAAGATAGGATATGTCAGTCCTGTGTACAAGGCATAAGTATCCTCACGTGTTTACGATCTAGTAAATCCATGGCTGTGGTATAACTTCGGAAATCAGTTCCGAGTGTTATTTAGAGATCATAAATTGAAAGTCGACTATATTATATCGAACGTATTTGACGTTTTCATCTATATCCCAGGTATAATATGGATAGCCTGTGACGGAGAGATTATATGTATGCAATGACCTCGACTTGTATAGTTTAGCGAGATTATCCGTGGTCGTCATAATCCATGAGTGGGTGGATTATGGACACGAAATTGGATTTAGTGACAGATAAACCTAAACTTAGAGAGTCCCACAATATGAAGTGTACTCGTTGAGCACTTAAGCAACATGATATGAATAATACAGATTATTCATAATACTTCACCGAATTAAATGAGTTAATTCGGATCGTTTAATTGGTTAAACGATAACACATGCATTAGGGGATTTTGTCCGATAATAATTATTGTGTATTTGTATTTGATACATAATGCGATTAGATACACATTAATTAACCGTCAAATGAGTTTTTGACACATGCCATATATATGTATTTGTTATTTAATGTAAATAAAATACATATATATAATAATAATTAATTGATAAATTTCTCATAATTGTTATGAAAATTGTTTAATTATTATTGGTTACACTTGACATTAAATTAAAGGTTAAAGTGTTAAATTTGATTTTTCATCACTTTAACTTTATATTTAATTTATTTTGATAATTTTCATTTATGATAATGGTTATCACACATGCTTATTATTAATTGGATCCACGTGGCATGTTTTATTAATTTGATTTTGAATCAAATTATTTTTGGCAAAAAAATTACGAAAATGTCCCTATGAAAGTCGGTCATCCTAAAAATAAAAGGGAAATTGTTTTCTTTTTATTTTTGGCTTGCTTCATGACCGATCTTATCACCATTAAAAAACTCTCAAAAGCTCTCAATTTTGGTTTAAAGAAACCATTTAGAAATTGAAGAAAATCAAGAAAAAAACAAACTAAGGAAACAATGGATTAAAGGTAATCTACTTTGATCCTAAGCTTGAAAATTTAATTTATTGTTTCTTGATGATCTAGAAAGGTTCTAGGGTTCTTTAAATTCTGGAAATTTGGGGCTTTGTGGTTTGGTGGATGGATTGGAAGCTTGTGTGCATGTGTGAAATAGTTTTGGAAGTAATTAGTGTAATTATTGTCCAAATTGATCAATTATTGATGAGTTTCTATTCTAGAGTATTATGACCACTCTTATGGCACCTAGAATTATTCTTGGGTTGTTCATATGTGGTGACTTGATTTGGAGTCTTGATTAATTAGATTAATCTTGGAATTTTGGATTTAAAGCATGAAGATTGTCAGTTTTATGTTTTGGATCAGATCTGGAAAATTCAGTGCTTATGTTGATGTATTTGATGTTATATTAATATAATGGATGTGTTTTGGGAGTTGGAACAATTACCGGAAATTGTTTCCGAGTTGAAATAAGCGAAAACGGCCAAAAACGACGTTACTGGGTGACTTTTGAGTCAATTGGGTGACAGCTGTCCAAATAGAGAATTCGTCACTGTTCGGGCAGCCCATGAACTGCCCTGACACTATTGGGGCTGACCTGGGCATTCCCCATAAGTGTCGGGTGTTCAGTTCAGTCGAAAACATATTTTGCATCATTTTACGGAAAAATGGTTTTCGTAAAAGTTTCGCGAAGTTTCAACCTTATTTATATTGATATTTGATATTGAATAAATAGTTCTAGGTGAAATATGAGTAAATTATTCATATTAGATATTGATTAATTTATTCGGTAATTTTAAAAAGTTTTAAATTACGATTTCACCCGAACCGCGCTTCCGTTGCGCCCATCGCCCAAAACCCCAACAATATATTTATCAATCCCTTCGTCGTAGGCTTTCCGAGTTGTGCTTAGAAAACATAGAATACACCGTCAAGTTTCTGAGGAGCACATCTCATGTCGACATGTCCACGATTCTTTATAATTAATTAGAAACCATTTCTGGTATATGCGATCCACCATAGGTTATCGACTTTGGCCAAAGTTTTAAGAATCGTGACTTACTTACATGGATACCTAAACCCCTTATGGTACATATACGGGCCGACAGATCATATCTTGATTCACAATTGATTAACGAGTGCATCGGTCCATACCCAACGAATATCTAGAGGCCAGACCATGAAAAGTTTCTGACATACATGGAATCAAAGTGTGGAGGATCTAACACTAAATCAATGCTATCTTATAGTTAAAGGATTACATATGCTACTCGACTCGAGGAGATTCCTATTGACGGTGGTGTGTACTTCCAACTATTAGGAATCACATGTGAGCCATTCAGTATTCGGTCCAACCATTACCTACACGTCTATACGAGCTTCCAAAGCTGATGGTAATCGGGTTAAACCATTGGAACTCTAATTCCAATATACGGCATGTACTAGTCTTTCAGGTTATAAGAATTCGACCGTATTCCAAAACCAACGACTAGGAATATTTACTTTAAGAATGTCGGACCACCTAGTGTCCAGTATTACTACAAGATTATTCTAAGGTCAATGTCATTCTTAGAATATTTATACATCAATCTAATATGCATAATGATAATGACAATACCATTAATTATGTATGAAATGAAAATGTAGTTATTTTATTAATAAATAATAAAATGTACAATACATTATTCGGATTGACGCTCCAAATATCAACTCCAACAAACTCTCACTTGCTTAGTGCCAATCTGGATGGTACCGCAACCTCATCTCCTATATATGTTTATCGAATAACTTAGGAGGTAAGACCTTAGTAAGCGGGTCTACTATGTTGTCTAGTCCTTGAACCTTCAAGACCACTATGTCTTTTCGTTCAATAATCTCTCTAATTACGCGATATTTTTTTTTCCACATGTTTAGACTTGGAATGCACCCTCAGCTCCTTAGCCTGCACAATGGCTCCAGTACAATGGGATCGAATCCGCAATACTATGCACAACATTAAGTTTTGTGATGAAATTTCTAATCCAAATAGCTCATTTAGCAGCTTCTGAAGCCGCTATATTTTCCGCCTCAGTGGTGGAATAAGCTATTGAGCTTTGCTCTGAACATCGCCAACTAATCGCACCACAATTAATGGTAAATATGTATCCGGATGTAGACTTTTTATCATCTGGATCTCATTGGAAGTCGGAGTCTATATAACCTTTAACTTATAGCTCATTTTCTCCTTATATCAGAAACTTATCCTTAGTGCCCTTAAGATATTTCAAGATATGTTTCACGACTATCCAATGATCATTACGTGGATCAGATTGATATCGGCTAGTAACGCTGACGTCGAAACTGATGTCAGGCCTCGTACATAGCATAACATACATGATGCTTCCAATACAATAATCATATGACGAGTTAGATATTCTAACTCTTTCTTTCTCAATCTGAGATGCCATTTTTCTTCGAAAGATGTATGCCATATCGGAAATGTACATTTGCTGTCTTTCAGTTGGTAAAATCGTACCTTTCTAACATTTTATCTATCTACGTCGATTGTGACAACCATATAAGCTTCATAATTATATCCCGGTAGAGCCTTATACCTAGTATATAGGAAGCTTCACCCATATCTTTCATGGAGAAGTTCTTGCAAATGTGGGCTTTCACACTTTGCATCAATCCTATATCATTCCCTATGACATGTGCAATGAACATGAAAAAATCGACCCCCAAAATTTGGTTGGCATATTTCTTTTAAATCTCTAATTGATGCAATATTTGCAGATGCATTTTCAAAATCAATTATTAAAATCTTACCTAATAAACCATATTCATAAAAAATTACTTTAATTATTCTATAAATATTTTGTGCAGTATGTTGCTCATCAAAAACTCTAAATACAATAAGTTGTTTCTGCATGTTTCATGATACATCAATCCAATGATAAGTCACACACATGTATGAGTGTGTTTGTCAATGGTCACTCCAAATATCAGAACAAATAGAAAGACAACCTTTAATATCTTTAAGTATTTCATTTAAAAATAATTTTATCATCTTTGTATAATTTAAAATTTTATCGTTTTATTATATTTCTATGTATTTTACAAGCAGAAAGATTTAAAGCATTTCGAACATAATTAGTAAAAGTAATTTTTCACCAAAACTTAAAGAAAGATGTCTCATACAAATAAATTTAGCAAATTCTTCTATATTTTTAGCATCAGAATATTTAAATAAATCTAAAGAACTCGTACCTCTACTAGATGAAGCGTACATGCCCATTTGAGTTTGTGTTGTATCAAGTCCAATTTCAATGTCATGATGTTTATCCAAGTGCTTGTTCATATTGTCATAACCGCCAGTAAATTTGTAAGATACACCACAATAGTTGCATATTGTTCTTGAACCTTCATTATTAGTCTCGACTAAATGAAAATGAATTTTGAAAATATTGGAAGATCGAGACTAAACTTTTCTTCTCCATGTATCGATACTTTGACCGCTCTCTTGGGTTGAGACATTGAAGATGGTGTTCGCAGATGAGCTTGCCATTTTTATTAATATTGAAGAATTGTAAAATTAAATCAATTGGATAAATTGAAGATGAGAGAATTGAGAATGAGAGAATTAAAAAAATTGAAAGAATTGAGAATTGGTATATTGAAAAAATGAAATATGGCCCATATCAATACATTTTTGGATTGTTTTTGTGATACCTAAATTGCCTATAAAACTATCTATTTTATTAATGTTATTAAAGATAATTTAATAATTTTATTTAATAAAAAATAAAATTGAAAAAAATCCGATTCTGAATCGGAATCGGCCGGTTTTTCGGTTCTGGTTCGGGGTGTAGTAAATAGTACGCAAAATTCAAGTGCGACGATATAAATAGCAAGAGTCATTTCTTGAAGTAGAAGGCGGCACCATAACCAGCTAGCTTCAATTTTTGGCGGCAAAATGTGTACGGCTTGCGAACCTGACACCCTCTCAGTTCATCCCTAAGCCCTAACCCTAATTGTGATTTCGAACTTTCAATTAACCTCGTCTTCACACCCCGTTCTCTTACTTCTTATGGCTCATCAATTTCTAGGGTTTGTTACGAAGTTCAATCCACAATCTATGGCGTGGTTATGTTAATTGATATAGGGCTTCAAATGGATGGAGAAACCCCAACTAATTCCCCAACCATTAGGCCTATAAATAAAGGCGTCGTTCACAGAATCTGCGCCGGCCAAGTTATTTTGGACCTCCCATCGGCAGTTAAGGAGTTAGTTGAAAACAGCTTGGACGCCGGCGCAACCAGCGTCGAAATCGCTTTAAAAGAGTATGGTGGAGAGTGGTTCCAGGTCATTGACAATGGCTGTGGCATTTCTCCCAACAATTTCAAGGTGATTAAAATCGAGTGTTTGTTCGATGTTCAGTGTAATGTTGATATTTTCATGCAATTAACTTTATCTCTGTTACAGGGTTCATTGACTGTATAAGAATTATTAATTGACAGAAAGAAAATTGCAGTTGTGGAGGACCTGTATCTGTTCTTGTGCAGTTCTTTGCTCTCAAGAAAACTTTGTTAGGTAGATGACATTATAATTTGTCTAAATTTATTTTTTTATTGTTTTTGTTGCAGATTCTAGCGCTTAAGCACCATACTTCTAAGTTGACAGATTTTCCAGATCTACAGTCGCTGACCACTTATGGATTCAGGGGAGAGGCACTGAGTTCCCTTTGTTCATTAGGGAATCTAACAGTTGAAACACGAACTAAAAATGAGTCTGTTGCAACACAGTTGACGTTTGACCATTCAGGTTTACTAACAGCTGAAAAGAAAACAGCGCGTCAAGTAGGTACCACAGTCATTGTGAAGAAATTATTCTGCAATTTACCAGTGCGGAGCAAAGAATTCAATCGCAACATTCGTAAGGAATACGGAAAGCTAATTTCTTTATTAAATGTAAGTCCATCTTTCTGGTAAAACTTGTAGCAGTGCTAGGTGTTCTCTTTAAAAATTTGCATATGTCATAAGTTCAGTTGGAAATGGAGTATTAATGAATTTGGGATTGGAAACTGGGAGGTGGAGGAATGACTGTGATGGGGATGTGGTTTGCTAGTAAAAGGGCGGTGAAGATCTCTGGTAGTGGAATAACCAGTTTATGATGGTCAGGTGGGGGTGGGATGAGGTTTGTGGTTCTAGTGTAGCATTATGGGAGTTGATTTTGATGCACCATATTGGATGGCTTTGTTTTGGTAGACAATAAGGTGCTGGTGGAAGGGATTTGCAGAGTTTCTAATTTAGCAAGAGTGATGGTTTTATTTGGTCAGAGCTATCATTATTCTTTTATATGCTGAGTGCTTTCACTTGGGATTGTAAAATAACTAGATTTTTGCTTTGCGATATACTTTTGAGAGGGTAACTTTTCTTATTTGTTTTTGAAGTTCAGTTGGTAGCCCATATCTCTCAGAGCTGTTTTCTTATGTCAGGCCTATGCGCTGATCGCAAAAGGAGTTCGATTTGTCTGCAGCAATACAACTGGAAAAAATGTTAAGTCTGTGGTGCTTAAAACACAAGGGAGTGGTTCTTTTAAAGATAATGTAATAACAGTGTTTGGCATGAATACTTTCAACTGCTTGGAGCCTGTGACTATATGCATATCAGACAGTTGCAAAGTTGAAGGTTTCATTTCGAAGCCTGGACAGGGATGTGGACGCAATTTGGGGGATAGACAATACTTTTTTGTAAATGATCGACCTGTGGATATGCCTAAAGTCAATAAGCTAGTGAATGAGTTATATAAAGGTGCAAATTCACGACAATATCCCATTGCAATTTTGAATTTTACTGTCCCAACTACAGCATGTGATGTTAATGTAACTCCCGATAAAAGAAAAATATTCTTTTCCGATGAATGTTCCATATTGCATGCTCTAAGGGAGGGTTTACAGCAGATCTATTCCCCAAGTAATGTCCGTTATTCTGTTAATATTGTTGAGAAATCCACAGAACTGGAAAACCCTGAGTTATCTCCTGATGGGAATAAGCCTGTAGAAGTTCTTAGTGAGCAGCAAATTTCTGAGGGCAATACTCTGAAAAAAGTTGAGGCCAGGACTCATTGTTCAAGTGAATTAGAAGGATTGGTCCACAGTAGTAATGAAAATGGAAACAGGAACTTCGCTCTGAAAGCGCATGACAATAAAATGGTAGATAAATTTTCGAAATTTAGTTGTACGAAATCAATCGTTCCCCTCAATATTATAACTGAGGAAAATTCTCCATCCCCTTCAAGAGTGATTGAAAAATACATTGCTGACAATGGCGATTCTGATAGTCACTCAAGATGTATTCAGTCTTCACTGAACAAATTTGTCACTGTAGGTAAGAGAAAGTATGAATCTATTGCTACACTGCTGACGGAAATGCCTCTCCTAAGAAATCAAAGCCTTCAGTGTCAAGGGAAGAAAAGCAATTCTGAAATTGATGCTGTGGATACAAGATCCCCAGTCAAGCATCACCTGGTTGATGATTTTGCCAAGGTGAGCAAGACTGAGCTGTTCAAGTGTAATAGAGCAGACAAGGTCTTCAAGGAAATTGAAAATCCACTTTCTTCTGAAGGCAATACTAATGGAATACCTGGAGAGGTATGTCATGCTTGCTTTTCTCTATTTGTTAACTTGCCCATTTCAATTAATAAGTTTTCTGTCTTTTGATGCAAAAACCTGCATTATTGCATATTCAAGGTTAGCAGTTTATATGAAGATGAACTCTCTACATGCCCCTGATACCCACGAATGTAACTATTTACCTTCAATATTGGTGGTGTCTTGCATGATCGCTGCTTTTTTTTACCTGATAATAGTTAAGGCTAAAATTACTCATCCAGGTATCAACTAAAAGAGTGTTTTTCATCTTTGTTGTCACTTTTCTTACATGAATGGTATGCTCGTCATTTTTAAAGTTAATTATTGCTTTCTCAATATACCTGTTATTCATTATATTCCATAAATTTATGAAATGGCTCAATTGTAAGTCCAGTAGTTACCTTAATGAAATTTAGCTCGGTGGGCACCTGCATGGTTTAGGTTTAGTATGTTTTAATTCTGTTTTTGCTTTAGGGCCAGATGAACAGTTCCATTTTTTTGTTATGGAAAATTCTGAAAGATTTGCTGATATATTTTTATATTTTGTCTCAAATTGGCTTATTGAGGGAGCAAATTGAATGATATCCTTGTGAAGATATAAAACCGCACAATGCAAAAGGTTCAGTTGCAGTATTTCACACATCATAATATCATATAGATATTAGGAAACTTGGCTAATTGACTTGGGTTATATATGATTTTGCTCTTCTTTTAGCAGAGAAAGGAAGTAAACCCTTGTGTTCTTATCATAGATTCATTACTCTCAATTCTAGCTAAAACATTTATATTTCTGTCTGACTATTCATCTACAGGAATTAGTCACTCCAGAAAAATCCATGCCTCTTGTTAATGCACCATCAATTGCTTCACCTAGCAATGATCTCAAAAAAAGTTCGGAAAATCTTCCAGCTGCAGCTTCTCGTTCACAATTTTCTGGTTCAATATTAGATTCTCCAGTGCCTTCTTCCGGTCTAGATATTTGTTCCACCTTGCAGTTTAGCATTCAAGACTTGATGAAAAGGAGGCAGCAGAGGCTGTCCATAATGCAATCTAGTGGTCAAGCATCTGGAAGTGTAAAGATGAGAAGGTCAACAATGTTTCAGGTTTCTTTTGGCTGGAATTAAAATTGATTTTGTTCTTATTCTTGTTGACTGAGTTTCTTGTGTAGGTGCTTTGATGCAGCAACACTGGAGCTTTCTCAGCCAGAAAATGAGGAGCACAAAGCAAGGAATTTAGCTGCAGCTACCACCGAGTTGGAAAGGCTCTTTAGAAAAGAGGACTTTGGTAGGATGAAGGTGAGTTATGATCATATACTTGTTAATATACCTGCATAAGTTTGGTGTTTGAGTTCCTTTATCCCAACCCAAGTTTGCTTGACTTGGTTATCTTATTATTTCATCTGTGTTCCTTTTTACTTTTGATGTTGAAGGCCTTTTGCCTGTGGAGAATACTTCATTGGCATTTATCCTCCTTATGGACATCCACACGTCTGGGTGGAGCAACATAAATTCAAATTTGGCCTTGTAGATCTGGCAGAAATAAGTAGGTTTAGTGTGTTGGGTCGGGTTTAAGTCAGTGTTATTAAAGGCGCAAAGTGCACCAAGGCGCAAAAGGTCTTGGAGCCTAGGCGCGCGCCTCAAGGCGCAAGGCGCGCACTTGAGGAATGTGAGGCGCATATTTGTATATATAATTTTTCAATTAGGAAGAGGAACATGTATATTCTTCTAATCATTTTGTTTTGAGTATTTTTTAATATTTTGACCAAATTATGACAAAATATTTATAGATTATTGCACTAAATTAAATTTAGGTACATCACTGTTTTCATAACTAAGTTGCTATGATAACTAAGATATTAATATTTACTTGTACTGTCTTGTGTATAATTTTGTTATTGACTAGTATAATCTTTTGGTTAAAATTATGTCCCCAAGAATTATAAATGTTTGATCTATTATTAATTATTAAGGCAAACATTTGTATTTTACAAAATATAATTTTTAACAATCGCAATAAATTATCTGAGAGCCATGTCAAAAGTAAATAAATTAAATTAAATTAAGAGATTTATTGTTATTATTCTTCTTCTTCTTTTTAACTCTCTGCTGGAAAAGACCAAAAATAGTAAAAAAGTAAGTTTTAATCAACGAAATCGGGTCAAAAATCAAGATTTTTGGCATCAGGCGCCTAAGGTGCACCTAATTCATTGGCATCAGGCGCGCGCCTCATCGACTATGTGCGCGTCTGATACGCGTCGTCTCACCTAGACACCCTCTAGTAGGGGTGGCAAAACGAATCAACGAATCGAATTTGTATCGAATCCTAAACGAATCGAATCAAAATGTGATGGATTCGTATTCGATTCGTTTATTAAACGAATCCTAATATCATGATTCGTATTCGATTCGTTTATTAAACGAATCGAATACGAATATTCGTTTATTCGTTTAGTCATGATATTATTTAATAAAATAATTTACCTCACTTGATTTACATTAATTCTTCATAAATATATACATATGAAATATGTAATTAATATATTTACTAAAAATACCTCACCAAATATCAAAAAATATTAATTTTTCTATGGTAATTAGCTATAATTTTTCGAATCTTAATCGAAAATTAACAAGAACTAGTAAATAAAAATAATAAAACGAATCCTAAACGAATAAACGAATCGAATCGAATTGACCCATTTATTAAACGAATCCATTTTTTCAAACCCGTATTCGCTTTAAAGCGAATCGAATCGAACGAATAAACGAATCCTGACCCAAATTGCCACCCCTACCCTCTAGGCGCAGTGGCTGGCGCCTCTACCTAGGCGCGCCTCATAACACTGGTTTAAGTTCCTCTAAAAGCAAAATGGTTTCTGTAGAAGCATCTATAAATGAATTTTCAAACACCAATGATTTATGATTGGCCTCTTGCTGCTGTTCCTTATTGTTCTGGGTATCCATCCCAGGCCCTGGACTTCTTGATTTTCTGCATGCATGCCTTTAGGGATAAAGTTTTTAACCATTTATTGGTCACTAGAAACAGTTTCAATTTTGTAGGTGATTGGGCAGTTCAATCTTGGATTTATCATTGGGAAGTTAGACCAAGACTTATTTATTGTGGATCAGGTAAAACCTCAGCCAGCTTCTGGATTACTCTTTCCAGTAATTATGTGTTTTCTTGTGTTCTTTTCAAATGATAATTTCATAAGAATGCTTCTGTATTTGCAATTTTTTCTTGCAATTACATGCTTCTCTTTTTTCTAGGATTCTTGATACAGTTTTCTTTGCTTTCAGCATGCTGCTGATGAAAAATACAATTTCGAGCGTCTGTCACAATCAACAATCTTGAACCAGCAACCTTTGCTTCGGTGAGGAGTTGCATTTTTATCTAACTGTGTATTTGGAAAATGAACTTCTTTGAATTTCCTAGAATGTCTAATGGTGTGTATAGCCACCTTCTTCGTGTTTATCACATGTGGATCAAGAATTTTTATCTTTCTTTTCACAATATTACATCTCTTGTGAAAATTTCAGTATTTGGCTTATGACTTCACACTCTTGCAAAAAGACTTCTTCACTTCAGCATTGTGTATTTATAGAATATGATTAACTGGTTCCATTTGTTGGCACTAATAAAAGTGTTTGAGTAGTTTATTTATACAGTAAATTTATTTTCCACATTCTTTTGTGTTATACTGTGATTTTTGACATCATTCTTGTTTGTGTATCTCAATTCCGAACCGTGTCTCTGATTTTCCATGTAGGCCGTTGTGGTTGGAGTTAACTCCGGAAGAAGAAGAAGTTGCTTCAATGCATATGGACATAATTAGGTGCTCACTTAATTTGTAACTTCTTTCCTTCCATTCATTTTATTAGTTTTAACTATTCTTTTCATTTTTCCAAAACCTTTGATGTTACTGGTAAGTTTCAGCTGAAATACTTAAAACCGAACCATTTTCTTCAACTCATCTATAATCGTCTTGGTCAGGCTAATTTGTTTGTGAATATTAGTTGGGAAATTTCAGTATTATTCAGCCTGGATCCGATTTTGGAACTATTTTTTTGATAGTCCCCGCTATTATTACCTAGTAATCTTCATGTTGTATTATTATATTAGTTACTTGGAGTTGTCAGATCTGTCCATGCTCCTTTGATGACACCGCCTATAGAATGTGTGCAGTTATAATCAGAATAAGAGGTGAAATCTTAGCTTTTGTTTGAACTTTTGATGGCAAGCAGTCAGCTGAATGGCAGCCATCATGATTGAAGCACAATGTTTTCTAATAAGAGTTCAAAGACTTCGATTGCTCAGTGCCCTGGTTAGTCTGTATCAAAAGTTTAGCAAAGAGCTCCTTTCTTCCTAATTAGTAATTATAACGCTTAAGTTAGATATTTGGAGCTCCTATATTGATCTTCTAAAAGTAAATCCTAGTATACTTTAAGAAGTTGGTAGCTTGACTCTGACTTACATGGCTGAATTATATAAGTGCATTTATTGAATGGAAGTTGAAACTGAAAATCTCAGTTTCTCTTACCAGGGCTATCATGCTGCTTTTACTGGTTATATAATACTAACAAAATATTTTTTGAAGTATCAACTGTCCAGTCCACTATTCTGATTTTGTCGTATTTCTAGTATAGGTCATATTTATTTTGCACTTTTTGTTTATAACTGAATACAAGTTTCAAATGTCAAGTAGCAGCAGCGTTGTTAGGTTTTTTTTTTTTTTTGCCTTTCAAATTTGATTTTTTTAGGTTTTTTTTTCCTAAAAAGAAACGCTCTATTAATTTAATGATTTTGACATGCATTCTGGTCATTTAATTGCCAGGAAAAATGGATTTTCTTTGGAAGAAGATCCCCATGCTCCGGTTGGGCTACGCTTTAGATTGAAAGCAGTTCCCTTCAGTAAAAAGATAACTTTTGGAACTGAAGGTAGTCTTTGTTATCATTTTCTATTTCCTATACTTCAGCAGATTCTCGGTTTCTCTTTGTTTTATATAATGATTTATGGCATACTATGTTAATAAACCAACTCCCATAAAGCTCAACATGAGAGTAATTTTAGGAGCAATTGCCTCACAGCTTTTTTTCATGTACAAAAACACAACATGGATTAATGTGATTGCTTTGAACCAAACTTAATTTTTTGTTTTTGTTTTCTTTGAGTGGCTTGGAGAAGGTGGGTTGACAAAGTGATTGGTAGCAGGTACTTATTGTTGATTTGCTTAGATTGACTATGATTCCATTGTTTGCTGGACAGCGCCGCTAAAGTTTAAGGGAGATAGCTCCTGCATTTAGACCTTTTCCTTGAAACTTCTCCTTTGATATATGATAGTAAATTTATCCATGCTAGGAGTTCCTCAACACCTGAACCCTGATTTGTTAAGTAGCCAAAGTTTGGAAAACTTTAAGCATGAATTGCTCAGTAAACTAGCAAGCTGTTCCTAGTTAATTCTCTGGGTATTAGATTTATCAACTACTAGCATAGGGCCCGCACTTTATGCGGGTTGAACACATCATCAATTTATATTTTGACCAATTTAAAACAACCAACTAAAGGAGACAACTTGCTAATCTCTTTCAAATTTATACAATTATGGATTTTCATTTCAATTAGAATAGTGAAAGGTTTCGATTTCAATTAGATTAGTATTTATCTTTCTTTAATATGATTTTTTAAATTTTTATTATTTTTTAACAATCCTACATGGCGCGTTGAAGGAGTATGAAAACATTAAACACACACATATATATAATATAACCCTACGTATACGGTAATATAATTTTATTATATAATTATAGATTTTTTTCAATAGAATAATGAAATATTTTGATTTTAATCTAATATTTATCCTTTTTAATATAATTTTTAAATTAAATTTTTTTAAATAATCTTAAGGGGGCAGGAAAATATTTAACTTTTTTGGTTTTAATATGTTAAAAAATAGTTATTTTAGGTTTAGGTTTGAATTAATTAATATTTTATAATTATAGATTTTGATTTCAATTACAATAGTGAAAGATGATTTCATTTAGAATAAGAAAATATTTTTATTTCTGATTAGATTAGTATTTTTTATATATACATGTAAAATTATATTTTATGTAATTATAAATTTTGATTTCAATAAGAATAGTGAGATTTTGAATTTAATTAAATTAGTATTTGTCTTTTTTTAATAATTATAGGTTTATTATTATATAATTATTGATTTTGAATTCAAATAGATTAGTATTTTATTTTTTTAATATAATTTTTTAATAATCTCACGCTGTGCTTTGAAGAAGCATGAAAACTGTTAAATTGCTTAACAATTAATTTGCTAATATAATTTTAATAATTATAGTTTTTATTTTTTTATCATTATAAATTTTTATTTCAATTAAAATAGTAGATTTTAATTCAATTAGATTAGTATGTCTTTTTTTAATATAATTTCGTTTTTACTTTTATATAATTATAGATTATTAGATTTTGATTTCAATCAGAATAATTAAAGATTTTCAATTCAATTAGATTAATATTTGTCCTTTTTTAATATAATTTTTTTAAATTATATTTATTTTTTTAATAAAAGGAAAAAATTTGATATATATATGTGTGTTTGTTATAAAGCCGTTGCTTCTAGTCCAAGAGTGGACATGACCCGTTGTGTAGGATTTACTTGCCAAAGAGAGCATGCTTAGGATTTACTTGCCCAAGAGAGCATGAAATAACAATGATTAACCTTCTTTGTACTTCAATTGGACAAGGTGTAGAAAGTTCACTATAGGTCCGTTTGTTTCACCATAAAATAATTTTTGTAATTAAAACATTTTCTATTGTAAAAGAAAGTGTTTTTTGGTGTTTCGTTATCGTTTGGAAATATTGTTTGAAAAACATTTTCAAATGTTTAATGCAAATAGGGATGGTAAAAATGTCCGAGTCCAGCCCGGATTCACATGGACCTGAAAGTAGGGGTGGCAGATAAGGGTGGCAATGGGCCGGTTCGGGCCCTGGCTTTGATAAGCCCGACAATAATTTTTTTGGCCCGGGCGCTGGAAAAGCTCGGCCCGGCTCGGGCCTGATCTCGGACCGAGCTTTATCCGGCCCGATTTTTATTAATAAAAAAAATTATTTTTTTTTTAATTTATTATATAAGTATTTATATATATATAATTTATTATATAAATATAAATAAATAATATAAATACTATTTTTTTAAACCCGGGCCGGGTCGGGCCCGAGCTTAATTCGGGCCCGAGCCGGGCCTTTACTCCGCAAGTCCGGCCGAGATTTTCTATCCTCGGGCCCGGGCTTTTTTGCCACCCTTAGTAGCAGCGTTATTAAAGGCGCGCCTCAGGCGCGCCTGAGGCGCGCCTCAGGAGAGGCGACAGGCAATGCGCCTCATCTACCATCAGGCGAGGCGACACCACTCAGGCGCGCGCCTAAGCGTCGAGGCGCGCGCCTGAGTGGTCAAGAAAAGGCGCGCCTCAGGCTCAAAAAAAGGACCCGTTTTGTATTTTTGTAACCCACCCAAGCCCGACCCAAAACCCTAAAAAACCCAACCAAAATCACAATTTTTTGACTTAAATTAAAAACCTAACTGCCGATTTTGGCATTAAAAAAAAAACCCTAACTCTCCCTTACACTCTCTCCCTCACGCCCCCCCTCTCACCCAAGCCCTCTAACAAGTTATCAAAAAAACCCTAACCCACATCTCCCTCTCCCTAAGGGCTAAGAATAAATCTGTAAGAGGTATGTAAGGCTTTTGTTTTCTATTTTGTTTTTAAATTTTTTTTTTGGATTGCACTATTGCAGCAGCTGCTGCTGCTGCTATGTATATCACAGCAGCAGCAGGCTGCTGCTGCTGTGATATCACAGCAGCACAGCAGCAGCAGGCTGCTGTGAATAGCAGCACAGCAGCTGCAGGCTGCTGTGATATTCACAGCAGTCTGCAGCTGCTGCTCCAAAAAAAAAATTGTTAATTAATAATAACTTAATACTTTTATGCTCTTGGATATGAAGTTATGAACTTTTGTTTTAGATGTGATTATATGAAGATTGGAATCTTGCTTTTGGTTTTGGATATGAACTTGTAATTTATAAATGAAATTTAGGATAAGAACTATTAAAAAAAAGGTTAAATATCATTTATGGCTAATTGATAGTGTGAAACAATCTTATACATTGTTTTTCTATATATTTTTACATATTTTGTTATATTTTGCGCCTCACATTCCTCAGGCGCGCGCCTTGCGCCTTGAGGCGCGCGCCTAGGCTCCAGGACCTTTTGCGCCTCGGTGCGCCTTGCGCCTTAAATAACACTGCTTAGTAGTAGAAAAGCCCGAGTCTAGCGCGACCCTAGGGAACCCGGGCTAGGACCTGATTTTTACTAGTAAAAAAAATATTTTTTTATTTATATAAATTACTTTTTAAAGTCTAATACAAAAAAAAACACTAAAAACATTGACACTATTATTATTATTTTAAGTATTTAAAAAATTAATTATATTATTAAAAAAATATATATATATGTTTTGAAAAAAGCCTGACCGTACAAAAACCTGGCTCGGCTCATTGCCACTTCTACCCGGACGATCAAATCCGTAAATTCCCGAGTTTGCAAAAAAAACTTTTGGACTTGGGTAGTGAATTTCCGGACTCGAAATTTTTATTAATTTATATTTTAAAAAATTAAAAAATAAATACAAATAGAATATAATTAAAAGTACAAAAAAATTGAAATAAAAAATTTGTAAAAAGTTTAAAATATAAATTTATACAAAAATAATGTAATTAAAAAGTTTTAAAAAAATTAAATATAGATGAAAAAATAAATAAAAAATCAGGGTTATCGGACCTGTCCGGGTTATACCCAAATCCGGACCTAGTATACCTAGGTCCGGATCTGGATACTTTTTTTGGGATCCGTCCGGACCTGGATCAACCAAAACGTATCCGGGTCTGGATTCTTCCATCCCTAGGTTAGGCATATCCAAAAAGTATTTAAAAAATATTTTCTGGTGGTTAGAACTTGAATATGATATATGAAAACTTTGGAAAGGAGGAAAAAATTTGTTAACCCAAAATGACTTATGGATTCGAAAAAAAGGTTAAACTTTTTCATTGACAGAAAACAGTTTACATTAACTAAGTTTTCTATAAGTATCCCAAATACCGTAAAATGAGGAAAATAATTTTTTGAAATTTTTTTTACTGCGAAACAAATGGATCCTAAATGCAAAGAAAAGCAAACATTAATGCTTAACAAACATAACCATAAATATCTACACATGAATCCAGGCTAAAGACATATAGTGCCATGTATTATGGAGACTTGCTTCTCCTAAACGCTTCAAGGTGGTCGTTCACTTCCCCAGGTAGCAGGCTTTGGTGCTTAATTCCTTGTAGGCACATAGTGTTGCTTGACAAATCAGATATTTCAATAAAAGATTTAACAGTAGAGACTTGAATGCAGTTGCTTCAAGGCACGCTAGGCTCTTAACCATCAATTAATATACTCATTTGTGTGGTATGCAGACTTGCTGATGTGAAACTTTTACAACTTGTCTTTAATGAAATTGAATGCATATTGGTGACATGGTGCGGCCAAGACATTAATCACTGGCATTTCTTTTTAACAGATGTTAAGGACCTGATTTCTACTCTTGCTGATAATCAAGGGGAATGCTCAATTATCAGTAGTTACAAAATGGACACTGCAGATTCTGTTTGCCCCTCTAGAGTTCGTTCTATGTTGGCATATCGTGCATGCCGATCATCTGTTATGATTGGTGATCCACTTGGAAGAAATGAGATGCGAAAGGTAACATTTATTCTATTTTATCTACTATGAGAAACTAGCTTTCAAATTTTTTGCTCGAGTAATTGAAGGAATAGGATAATATTATATCATATGTTTGAGCTTTTGTTAAATACTTGAACTGTCTTTTGATCTTGCGTGTGCTAGTTAATTCAACTAGTTTAATCTCTTGGGGGGTGGTTTGAGGTTCAAATCTCTCACACAGTAAATGCATATTTACATTTGGCTCGGATTTTTTCAGATACTGGGGCATCTGGTTGACCTGAATTCTCCTTGGAATTGCCCACATGGCCGACCAACCATGCGTCATTTGATCAACTTGACAACCATTCGCAAAAATATAGATGAAAATGGCGAGGGCTGTTAGAAGGACCTCTCAGTCATTTCCTTGCTGCAGATATGGACTTAACTACGAGTTCATATATTGAGGAATCCTTACCAGTTAGTTACTAATTGATGTAGCATTATATATTATTTATCTAGTTACAAACTACTCCATTTACATGAATGTTGCTCTATTTTTAGGTAAAGCTCAGATGTATATTGAAAAGTCTCAGTGAATGTGTGCTGATATTTTGGAATTTAGGGCGTTGTTTGTTGTAAACATCTGCAGGACTGTTGGTGTTGGTACCTAAGCTAATATTTTTTGCTCAAGGACCGAGGTCCATGATTAGAGTCCTTGTCGAGAGCAATAGACATACTACAGTCAGGAGTGCAGCTAGGGATAAATTTGGTTTTACGAATCCGCAAAAAATTATCCGGCCCGGATATTCAGAAAAATGTCCGGAAAATTTTATTTTATTTTATATATGAGCTGATTTTATTTTGTTTTCTAATATATAAATAAATAATAATATTGATGGTGGTTTTCACCCCTCAAGAAGTCAGAATCTCGAGTAAGGGTATAGAAGAGATTTCCATTTCCAAGCCTCAGGGGCACAGGCCCAAGACCAAGAAGCTGAGGCATCCGGCCCACTTAGGTGGTCAGTAATGGATTGCATTTGATGTCCGACCTGATGTGGTATCTAGAGAAGATCATGACCCGAGTTGGAAAGATGTTCAGAAGAGCAAAGCAGAGTGAATGCCTTAGAGATTACCTGACTTGGTAACGCAGAAGGGCAGGCTGACAGGTTGTTCCAGTTGCCCGACCCAGTCAGTCGGGTCGGGGTGTTAGTCGTGTGATCAATTCGAGTGACGTAAACCCTACATGAGAACTCGCATTCTCCAATAGATGTGATGTGACAGGAACAAGTGGCTGACTTAATCTTATATCACACATTATCACATGAGAATTGATAGGTTACATGCTGGCTTTGTGAGGTAGCGTGTGGCAATGGCCAGTAGTAGTTTGGTTTAAAGAGAGGTCAGATGGCATGTCTACTTTCGGCAGAACAATGAAAGGAGAGTCATTGCATTAATGGTAGATTTACGTGGCTGACGTCATGAGATTGTTGTAACAGTAGAATTTGTCATAATATATATGTTGATGGTGTTTTCAGGCACTATGTTATTTAAGCAGCACGACAGGGGTAAAAAAGGTAATTCACTTCTCAGTCAAAATCATTAATGTCGACCCGACCACTAAGAGCCAAACAGTAAGAGGCCGAGCACTGGATGATAGGTGACCGACCATTTTTGTTCAGATAAACCGGGCACTATCAGGTCGACAGCAGCATTCTCAGTACAAAGAACTACCATGACCGACCTCATGAAGACCGACCATATGGCGAGATATGCTCAAGAAGATGACACTCTATTCTTGCGGATAAGATAAACAAGTTATCCTACTTTCACAAGGAAAAGTAATGAGTCAGAATCCAAAAAGGAATAAGAAAAGTGAAAGCAATATTAGACTAGGAATCCTTACAATAGGAGAACACTTATTCGACCAGAAATTCTTATACGAATAGGAATATGATTTCTGTACTATTATAAATAGAAGGGCAGAATATGTGTAATGGGATCAGAAGGATCAAGCCCTGACTTGTAAAAAAGAAAAAGAGCTCTGGAAAGCGTGTTTGAGTAATAAAAATATCATCTTGTTTGTGTCCGTGGACGTAGGTCGGATCCAAATCCACCGAACCACGTTAAAACCCCTTGTTGATTGGTGTATTTATCTGTTTTCTGCTAAATTTGCCTTTGGTCCCCCATAACCAAACAAATTCACTGTTGAAGGAGGATTTCCTCGGGAGTGATATTCCCATATTGCCCTGAGACCAAAATCCACCGTCAACAGTTGGCGCCGTCTGTGGGGAACTAACAAAAAGCAACTCGCGTAGTGAGACAATGGCGGAAGGCGGAAACCACCAATCATCAGGGAACTCGGCCGCAGATTGGATGGAGAAGATCGAGGAGAACCTAAGGAAAGAAAGGGAGGAAAGTCAAACCCTGCTAAAAACCATAGTAGACCGGTTGGAAAAGATAGAAGGAGCACACGACGAGGGCGGGACTAGCCGACGAAGGAACGAAATAGCAGAGGGAAAAAAAATTGTTGATACAAGTGAGGACGGCAGACCCCGGAGGAGGGGCCCCTACAGGGTAAGATCTGTGGTGGTTCAGGAAGACACCCAAACTGAAGACATGTGGGAGGAAGAGGATGACAAATCGTCACCAGACTCCTCCTATGATAGCCCTCACAATACCAGGAAAAAAGGGAAAGAATATGACGAAAGAGCGAGGGAAGATACCGGACCTGAGAAGCGCCACGCCCAAGACAACAGAAAAAGAGATCGCAAGAGGCGGCATGGAACCAAAGACAGCAGCATAAAATCTTGGTTACGGGAGGAGCTAGCCAAATGGGGAGTATTCCCCAATACAGACATAGGAGATGCCCGGGACGGTAAAGATGAGTCCCCCCTCACAGAAGAAGTAAGGTCAGAAAAATTCCCAAAAAGATTCAGCATGCCAACCATGGCGCCATACAAAGGCCATACCGATCCCAAAACCTACGTCGAAGGTTTCGTCCTACTAATGGAGGTACAAGGGGTAACGGGGGACGCCATTTGCAAAGTATTCCCCTTAACTCTAGCCGGACCGGCCATCCTATGGTATAGAAGCCTAGCCCCAAGAAGCATCAGCAGCTTCACTCAACTCAGAAAGTCATTCATACGGCACTTCAAAGGAGCTTGTGTCCCCAGAAAGACAATTGGAGAACTAAGACTTATGAAACAAGGAGACGATGATCCTTTGAAAATATTTATTGAAAGATACCACAATATGGTACTCGAAGTCGGAGGGTATGAATCCCCCGAGGCCCTGGAAAGCTTAAAGGGAGCCTTGAAAGTCAGGAGGCTATGGACCCACCTAAGGATCCAAGACACCCCGGACTACGCAACCGCCCTGGAAGTGGCCCGGAAGTTCGTTCTGTTAGAAAACGAGGAGAAGGTATCCCGAAGAGGGAACACCATCAGAGAAAGGACCACAAGAGAGGGCGCCCCCCGCCGCGTAGAAAGAGAATCCAGAAGGCCGCCCCTAAAACACAAGGAGTTCAAACCACTGCACCGAGACAACCAAGAGAGAAGGGCGCCGACCCAAGTAAACCATGTGGTCGAGGAAGATGCATACATTCCCCTAAAGAAACCACTGGGACAAATTGTCATGGAGATTCAGGGGAAAGGCCTCTTGGTAGAACCCGACCAAAGAAGATTTCCCCGGACAAGAGGAACCAAAAGGCTTACTGCATACATCACAACTCCAGAGGACATGCAACGGACGGGTGTAAAGATCTGCGGGAACAGATGGAAGACCTAGCACGAAACAGATACCTGAACAAATACATTGACCACGAAGTTATGACGGCCAGACAAAGGGCACGTGGCCGCCAAATTAATATCATCGCATGAGGGAGAACACTGGCCGGAAACTCTAACCGGTCAAGGAAAGACTACAGCAGAAACCGAGGACCGGACGTCCTAGAAACAGAGCAGGTCACAGGGCACCAGGGAAGCCGATCGGTACCGATAATGTTTACCGATGAGGACACCCGAGGGGTAAGTTTTCCTCATGACGATGCATTAATAATCAATGCAGTAATTAGCGGCTCAGAAGTAGACAGAATCCTAGTGGACCCCGGAAGCGCAGTTGACATAATGTCCAAAGAGGCACTGGACGACCTAAGGATAGAGTATGCAGCCCTAACCGACGACAGCACTCCCCTATACGGTTTTGGAGGATCCGCCTGTAGGGGTTTTTAGGGGGTGAATCCGGTAACACAGCGGAAGCGGTGAAAATCTGATTTTCAGATTTCAAAACTTTTTCTCGGATTAATTAAATAAACATATTTATTTAATATTCCAATAATCAAATTATGAAATAAAATTCAATAAATCATATTTAAGTGAATTTACCAAATTACCCTTACTTTGGTATTTTGTCCATTTTAGTCCGAAATTGATCTAATCAATTTTGAATGATTCTAAATCATTTCTAAGATGAACTTAGCATGTTCAAAACATCAAAACACCAAAAGAACCAAAATCCCCAAATTTCCCTCACAAGGCCGAGAGCCTCCTTTAGGTTCCATTTTGTGCATTTTGCACTTTCATGCTTCAAGACACATCCAAATGATATCCAATCAACATGAAACTTTATATGCATCATATACACACATAAATACACAACATATATGAAAACCCCCAAATTTGGAATTAGTCATGAACCCTAATTTTTCAATTTTCACAAATTGGACAAATTAGACCAAATACATTAAATCAATTACTTCAATCATCATTCTTCCATCCAATCCAAGTCTCAACACAATGAAACAACTCAAGATCAAATCTAGGTCATTTAAGAGTGGGTCAATAACTCTAGATTAGCAACATGGTTTCAAAAACCTTAAAAGAATGATTATAACTACAATAGTTACAAGCTTTCTTCATCACACATGCTCAACACTTTCAACCAAAATTCCATCATCAAAAACACAAGAAATAATGAAAAGAATAACTTAAGAACATCACAAGATGTTGCCTAGATCCTAAGGAACAAATTCCTTTCTAATAGTAAGTTTGAAAAAGTTACAAAATCCAAGCTTTTCTTTAAGTTTTTCATTTTCTCCTTCACTTGCTTTCTTTGTTTTCTTTAATGGTGTTTCTTGTAAAGTGTATTAGGTTATCAAATGAAGATGAAATGAAAACAATATATACTTGTAATAATTTGCCCTTGGCCGAAAATCACAAGCATTTGCCAAATTATTTTCATTTCAATTTCATTTCAAAAATCATGTAATCAACTTGCATAAATATCTTAATACAACTTTATTAGATATTTATTTAAGTCAACAAAAGCAACTAACATCATTTACTTTAAATATCCTAATGTAAGATATTTATATTTTAATTAATTTAATCATTTAACAATTAAATAATCAATTAATTAATCAAATACAAATATATTAAATATATGTATAATATTTACATTAAATATTAAAAACATATATTCATTTAGGATATAAGTCAAATAACTCATTTTGACTATTAATTAATGTGTATTTAAATTAATCAAGTATTAAATGTAAATACACAATAATTAGGCAAATGACTATCTAGTCCTTTTAGCACGTATCTTGCGTTTAACCTTTAAACGACTTTATAAATAATCAATATTATTTATTAATGTTGCTCTAGTGCTCTACGAGTATGTTTCATTATTGAGACTCTCTAGATTCAGGTATATCCGTATATCCGTCACGAAATCTAATTTCGTGTCCATAATCTATCCACCCGTAGATTATGACGATCACGGATAATCTCGCTGAACCATACAGGTCGATGTCATGGAAAATGTATAATTCCTCCGTCACAGGTATCCGGATAAATCCCAGAGATATAGATGTAAACGTCAAATCTCTATCGGGATTATCCAGTCGACTATTCTATAGGCAATCTCAAAAGAATGTTTAGAACTAGCTTCTAAACTTTACCACGGGCCCATGGTTTTATCTGATTGCTAATCATATGGACTACCTATGCTCTGATACACAGAACTGACGGATCCTATCTTGATACACATAGGACACCCTGAGGATCTGTCTACACCTAACGAACAGGCGGAGGTCTGATCTAAATAGATCGGTGACATGACTACCGTCTAAGTGTAGAAGATGTCTCATGTGCCCACAATGGCATCTCAAGTCTAAGAATCACAAGTGCTACTCAACCCAAGAAGATTCTTATTGACGCTGGTGTACCATTCATTAAGAATCTTCGGTGAGTCGTTCAATGTTTATCCGCTATAAACACCTACACGTCTATACTAGTCTCCAAGACTAATGGTTCATTGAGAAACCATTGGAATCATATATTCCAGTATACGACATGTACCGGTCTCAACGGGTTTACTACACTGACCAAGTAGTGTAAACCTTGACCAGGAACTGTCTGAGAATGACAACGTCATGATACTTCTCAATGTCCGTTGTGACGCTTTTGCAACTGTATCATGACTAATCATTCTCGGGTCATTACGTCTTTACCATATAGAAAGATAGATTATATTATAGAAACTGCATATATTATTCATAATAATAATGTTTTACAGAAGTATTTAACAGAAATACAACCGGGAATTGGCGCTCTGAGCACCAACCCCAACAACGCCGTCGTCCCACTGGGGAGGATACAGTTAGCAATAACAGTCGGGACATATCCCCGGACCCGGACGATCATGACAGACATCAATGTAGTAGACTGCATGAGCAGCTACCAAGCCATCGTTGGACGACCTTTCATGATGAAAACAAAAGCCGCAATGTCCTGCTACCACCTAAAACTGAAATTCCCCACCCGGGAGGGGATCGGAATCGTATGCGGAAGTCAGAAAACAGCTCGCAACTGCTTCGCAACTCTCTCATGAGAGACTCTCTGCATCAAAGAAGATACCCGAAAACGACAAAGAAGTCTGGATGAGGAAGAAGAAAACAGAAACCCTGGGCCTCGGCCAAACAAAAATGCCCGACTCGCCGCAGCTGAGGAGACAAAAGAAATAGAACTTTACGGGCCAGGAAAAAGCATAAAGATAGGGGGAGGCCTGAGCAAGTCTCTACAACAAGATCTGCTAGAATGTCTGAAAGGATACCCGGACGTCTTTGCTTGGGGATACGATGACATGTCTGGGATCGACCCAAGATTCGTCAATCACCGCCTAGCAGTAGACCCATCACGCAAGCCAGTCAGGCAAAAGAGAAGGAACTTCAATCAAGAAAGGAGTAAAGCAATAGGAGCCGAGGTGGAGAAGTTACTAAAGGCAGGTCTCATCAGGGAGGCAAAGTACCCAGATTGGGTATCAAACGTAGTGTTGGTCAGAAAAAACAATGGCAAGTGGCGAATGTGTGTCGATTTCACCGACCTAAACAAGGCGTGCCCAAAGGACAACTTCCCTTTGCCGAACATAGACCAATTAGTGGACGCCACGACTTGTCAGGGTTTGCTGAGCTTTATGGATGCTTTCTCCAGATACAACCAAGTCAAAATGTACCCTGCAGACGAGAAGAAGACCACTTTCATTACCGATCAAGGACTTTACTGCTACAGAGTAATGCCCTTCGGGCTAAAAAATGCTGGGGCAACCTTCCAAAGGTTGGTAAACAAAGTTTTTAAACCACTCATTGGCACGACAATGCTAGTTTACGTCGATGACATGATAACAATGTCGAAAGAACCAAGCTATCACATGGCCGACCTAAAAAAAGACCTTCGAGCTGTTAAGGAGATACACCTGAAACTCAACCCAGAGAAATGTACCTTCGGGGTAGCCTCAGGAAAGTTTTTAGGTTACATGGTAAGTGCCCGAGGCATCGAAGCAAACCCACAGAAGATCCAGGCAATACTGGGCCTAAAATCCCCCAAGACAGTGAAAGAAGTACAAAGTCTGACCGGTAGAGTGGCTGCGCTCAATCGGTTCATATCACGAGCAACTGACAAATGCCACCCCTTCTTCAAAGTGATCCAGAAAGCAAAAAGGATATCGACTGGACACCCGAGTGCGAGGAAGCCTTCCAGCAACTGAAGCAGTATCTAGTACAGCCCCCACTCCTGGCAAAACCACTCCCGAGGGAAACATTATACTTATACCCGGCCGTTTCAGAGCGGGCAGTGAGTTCGGTACTGATACAAGAAACCGACAAGGTCCAGAAACCGGTTTACTACATCAGCAAAGCCCTCCTAGACGCCGAGACCCGATATCCGATACATGAACTGGTCGCCCTTTCATTGATCACGGCAGCTCGAAATTGCGGCCTTACTTCCAGGCCCATCCTATCAGGGTCTACACCGATCACCCCCTAAAACAAATTCTGCAGCGGCCAGAAGTTTCTGGCAGACTAGTAAAATGGTCGGTAGAGCTAAGTGAACACGACATCTCCTACCTCCCGAGAGCAGCAGTGAAAGGACAAGCCTTGGCAGATTTTGTCGCCGAATTTACTAAACCCCATGTCCTGACGATAGAAGAAGACAAATGGGAGATGTCTATAGACGGTTCCGCCAGCACAAAAGGCAATGGCGCGGGAGTCATCCTAAAGAGCAACAAAGGAGAAAAAATCCGCTCGCCTGAAATTCGCTTTGTAGCGACCAACAATGAAGCAGAATATGAAGCAATACTGGGCGGTTTAAGACTATGCACGGTACTAGGGATCCGAGATGTGGTAGTAAGAAGTGACTCGCAGTTAGCCATTCAGCAGCTAAAGGGAACATTCCAAGCCAAAGAACCTAGCATGATGGCCTATCTGACCGAAATGCGAAAGTTAACGGGGAAGATGAGGGATGTACGCTTCGAGCAAATCTCCCGAGAAGACAATTATGAAGCAGACTCTCTGGCACGACTCGCCTCCTCAACAAAAGCCGAGCACCCCAGAATAATCCCTCTGATTTACATCCGGGAAAAAAGCGTGGGGGAATCTGAAGTAGAAGTTCTAGATAAAGAAAGCAAAACATCATGGATGCAACCCATCAGAAAATACCTGGAAACAGGAGAAACACCAGGAGACAAAACAGAGGCCAGGAAGTTAAGATACAAAAGCACCAGATTTTCCCTAATCAACGAGGTACTTTACCGAAGAGGTTACTCAGTCCCCCTCTTAAGATGTCTGGCAGAAGAAGAGGCAAATTATGTGCTCAGGGAGATACATACAGGCATCTGCGGAAGCCACCGGGGGTCACTCAATTGCTTTTAAAGCCCTAAGACAAGGTTTTTACTGGCCGACCATGCACCAGGACGGCATAGAAGTGGCCCGCAAGTGCGAAGAATGTCAGAAAACGCAAATCTCCACCACCAACCAGCAGAACAATTGACTACACTGCTCAGTCCCTGGCCATTCGCCCAGTGGGGACTAGACATCATTGGGCCAATGCCACGAGGGAAAGGACATGCAAAATACGCCATCGTGGCCATAGACTATTTCACCAAATGGGTGGAAGCAGAGCCATTATCCACCATAACGAAAGAAGAAAAAAGCCACTGAATTCCTAAAGAAAAATATCGTTTGCCGATTCGGAATCCCCCGAGCCATCATCACCGACAACGGGAAGCAGTTTGATAGCAAAGGCTTCAGAAAACTCTGCGAAGACCTCCGGATCGCCCTAAGGTTCGCCACACCAGCCCATCCCAAGTCAAACGGACAGGTCGAGGCGACGAACAAGACCATCAAAGCCAACCTGAAAGCTCGGCTCGGATCCAGCAAAGGTCTATGGGTCGAGGAATTGCCAGAAGTACTATGGGCACACCGGACAACCTATAAAAACTCCACAGGAGAAACCCCGTTCTCCTTAGCGTACGGTTATGAAGCTGTCATCCCGGCAGAAATCGGGGTGACCTCCCACAGGGTCCAGCACTACGAAAACAAGCAGAATGAAGAACTTATCAGAAACCACCTCGACCTAATCGAAGAGAAGAGAGAAAGATCGGCCATAAAAATAGCAATCTACCAACAAAGGATGGCCCGCTTCTACAATAAAAGAAATTCGAACACGCATCTTCATCCCGGGCGACCTAGTGCTGAGAAGGGTCACCCTGAATACCCGAAGGCCAGAGGAAGGCTCGCTAGGCACCAAATGGGAGGGGCCCTACAAGGTAGTAAAAGTAGTGAGGCCAGGAGTATACACCCTAGAACAGCTGGACGGCACAAGATTAAAAAAGCGTGGATGGATGGAACGCGAGATGCTGAGAAATACTTCCAGTAAACTCTCTCTTCCTCCTTTTCGTTTGCAGCAAAAAAAAAAAAATAATATAAGGAACGGGAATTCGAATACAGCCTCTCTCAAAATGACCCACAGAGAGTTGTAAGAAGGGCAGTATATCCCCGAGTATAAATAAAAACTTCTTTTTTTTTTGTTTTTACCCGCTCTTCTAAAAAATAAACTTTGCAAAACCATATTCAAAAAAAACCGGGGACATACTCAATGCAACGGTCCAAACATAAGGAGAAATATGCCCTTAATGTTTCAAATAGCTCGGGGCTGGATCTTATTCCGCCGAGACCGTCCGGCTCGGGGTCGGGTTACGTCCCACCGAGTCATGCTCATTGGTCTGGGGACGGAACATTCCCCCAGAACCAAGTGTCTCTCTTGGCTCGGGGTCGGGTTACGTCCCACCGAGTCATGCTCATTGGTCTGGGGACGGAACATTTCCCCAGAACCAAGTGTCTCTCTTGGCTCGGGGTCGGGTCACGTCCCACCGAGTCATGCTCGTTGGTCTAGGGACGGAACATTCCCCTAGAACCAAGTATCTCTCTTGGCTCGGGTTCCTCAGGGACATACTCGATGCATAAGATCCGTGAGAAGCATAGCACAAGGATGGATGATACCCCCGTGGCGATTGCTTACTCCAGTGTTACTGAACATAAGGAGGAACATGCCCTTAATGTGTCGAACACTCTTTTGATCCTCACTTAACCGATGTAATGGATCCGTGGGAAAGCATAGCACGGGGGATGATGATGTCCCCGTGACGATTGCTAGCTCCAGTGATACCGGACCTAAGGAGGAGTATACCCTTAGTATCCCGGACACTCTTTGATCCATTCATCATTTGGATCCGAGAGAGGCGCAGCACGGGCACGCGTTGTGCCCCTGTAACGTGTGCCTGCTCCAGCGTGGTAAGGAGGAGCCCTCGAACAATACACAGGCTCCACAGTGACCCGACGTATAGAGGATGTGCCCTTATCATTCAAACGCTCTACTGATCCAAATCCTGGTTCGCCGGGACTCTGAATTGAAAGATTCAGGATTGTGTTTTGGAGACCTCGGACAGGACGCTGTCTTGAAGCATCCATGTTGTTATTTATACTTACAAAAACGTTTTGGGATAAGTGCTAAGTCACTCCCATTTTTTAATTTTATTTTCTAAAGTTTTATTTTTGTTTTTCACCGGACTGGCAAGGGGACGCCCATGCCGGATTTGGTAGGGCTCCAAAGGTTGATTCACTTCCCTTCTATAAGTCCCGAAAGTTACCCATCTCGAGGCTGGATTTCGTTCCACCGAGACCATTAGAGTGATCGTCTCGGGGCTGGATTTCGTTCCGCCATTAGAGCGATCGGCTCAGGCTGGATTTCGTTCCGCCAAGGCCAATCCCCTAATCAGCTCGGGGTCGGGTTACGTCCCACCGAGTCGGTCTTCTTTGGACTGGGGAGGTAACATTCCCCCAGACCCAAGTGTTCTTCTTAACTCGGGATCGGGTTACGTCCCACCGAGTCGGTCTTCTTTGGACTGGGGAGGTAACATTCCCCCAGACCCAAGTGTTCTTCTCAACTCGGGATCGGGTTACGTCCCACCGAGTCGGTCTTCTTTGGACTGGGGAGGTAACATTCCCCCAGAGCCTAGTGTCTCCCTCAGCTCGGGATCAGATTACATCCCTCCAGCTCATGTCGTCCCCCACGAAGGGATCTCAAGTGCTCGGATAACAGGAAACATGAAGAAAAGCCAAAAGAGAAAGAGATAATAGAGGCATAAAGATATATATATATATGTCAAGACACAGCTTGAAGTATTATTACAAAAAAGCTAAGTATACACAGGGCCCCGTCCGGGTTACCCCTTCTCAATCAACCCGAACAAGGGCGAGACATTCTTCCTCGGCTGGTTCAGACGTTAGTTAGTTGGGTAGTCTCGGCCTCGGAAGAGGGGAACATCAGCTCCAACCACGTCAACCTGGGAAACCCCTACTTCAAGGAAGGAGCAGGGGAGGAACCTCAGAGCAGACTTCTTGGGGAACATGAGGGACCAGAGCAACCGAAATTGGGTCGGGATCCATCGCCTCCTCGGAAGAAGCGGGGGGAGCCACTTCTGAAACTCCGCCTCGGACATCTCCTTTTGCAAAAGCGGATGGCCGCATGAATAAGGCCCATATCAAGACTAGGCAATACCATCGGGATGATCTCAGCACAGTCCCCGAACCCTTCAAGTCGGATCGCGTCTCTTTCGGCCTCCAGCTCAGCTTCTTTCATATTCAACTCGTCCCGGGCCCGCACCACCTCTTCATCCATGGCCCTCAGCTTGGACTCAACGCTGCACACTTCCACCTGAAGGATCCTGTTGTCGGCCCGGGCAGCCTCCAAGTCCTTCTTGGCGGCATCAGCATTTTTTCTCTCCAAAGAAGCGGCGGCCCTGAGAGCTTTATTTGTGGTGTGGGCCTCAACAGCAGCCAGCTCCAGATTCTTTATATTCTCCTCTTTCCGGACCAGCTCGGCCTCCATTTCACTGAGCCGGTTCTAGAGCCTCCGTGTCTGGCCGCCTTCAGACAAAAGACTTATGAACAGGTCCTTATTTTTTGCCGCCAAATAATTTGCCTGCCGAAAAGAAAAAGAAGTTAGTTGCAAACTAAGTCTCGAAAGACACCCCGGATGAAGAAAAGAAGAAAATGAAATAACCTGAGCCAACTGGGAGCACAACTTGGCAACCACCTCCTCGGGTGTGAAAGGTCCTCGAACCTCGGAATCTTCTCAGGAGGTACAGCCCCGGCCAACTCGTTGAAGGCCGGTACCAAATGGGAGGTAGCCTCCCTGATATTCTTCCCAAGGTCATCAACCCCGAGAACCACAGCACCCTTCAGTTTCTTAGAAGGACCCTCCGGCCGAACTGAAGTTTCTCTGCTCGGCGCCTCCTCCTCCTCCAATTCCCGCCGCAGTTGAGGATCCACAGCTCCAAAACGACGCTTCCTTCTCCTAGAAGACCTCGGAGGACTACCAGGACGGGTAACACCCATTGGAAGCACCCCGGAAGACGAAGACCGGCTTTGAGAGCCCGGACCCCCCATCTCTTCAACCACCTTCCCGAACTCAGAAGTATCAGGCCGTTTCCGAGAAGCACCAGCTCCACCAGGGCTAGTTTTCTTCGAAACGCCGGACAACCGATCAAGGTACTTCGGTCTCTTCGACATACCTGCAAAGAGCAAAGGCAAAAAGAAAGGTTCAGGATCTGAGCATACAAAAAGAAAATGAAAGAAAGAAGACATCAAAATATATAAATAAACGAGGGAACTGGCTAAACAGATCAACAGACATCTACCTATCCGACCCGAAGACCTTGGGAGGGGCGGCCCGTATAAGTCATGATTCAAATAATGCCGCATCATTTACCAACTCCCTCCAATGGGCAGCGTACCGCCGAGCCCAGAATACACGCTGCCGGACCTGATGGGAGACCTTGGGAGCATCTCTCCAACAGGCTAGAAGGAATAGAAGAAAAGGGATAAGAATCCAGACGAAAAAAAAAAAAAAAAAAACTAAGGGAAGAAGAGCTAAAAGTTAGTATCCTAACCTCCCGCCCTAAAGATGTCCGGGACCAAGATCTCCCCTTCATCCGACCTCAGGGTCCGTCCCCAATCTCCAGTGACCCAGAACCAAAGATCCTTAAAATTCTTATTGGAGTCAGGGAGCCTTTGGACGACGTTTGACGAGCTGTCGTAAGCTGAAAGATAGTACCAACCATGGTGAGTCTTCGGGTTGGCCTTCAACCGATACAACCTCTTCACCTCTTCAAAAGAAGGTTCGCGAGCCCCGCCCGATGCCAAGCTACATACAGCCCGGCCAAAATCCTCCAACTGTTTAGACTTAGTTGACAGGGGGCGATCTCCATCTCGGCCAGAATCCAGGCAAAGTAGGGTTGAACTGGCAAATAGAGCCCACACTCAAAGAAAGCTGGAAGAAGGGCCACCGAACCTTCATCAGGTTGACTAGCACGATCCATCGGTCCGGGACTTCAAGAGCGATATCTATCGGAATATCGTAGCGTTGTCGAAGCAGTGCGAGGTCATCCTCAGTTATCTTGGAAGGCCGATTCATATTCCAGAGCCGCGCTACCAAGATCACCGGGGTCTGGATCCCTCCGAGGGAACCCTCTGGTGATAAGTATCTTGCTCAACTTCGGAAGGGGTAGGGGTAGTATCAAGGTCTTCCACACTGGGTGCCCTCGAACCCGAGGAAAGCTCCTCAGCAGGGGGATTCGAGGGTCCAGCAGGTATTAAAGAGGAAGATTTGTTGTCAGACATTCCTGACATTCGAAGAAATGAAGAAGAAATGGAAAGGGGGGAATCAGTCTATAACTAAAAAAACTACTCAGAGCCGTCGTCTCAACTAGGCAGGTGGGTTCTAAGTGCCCTAAGCAAAAAAACCAACAAGCTATAAATCTTTCCCTAGCAACATTCAAAAATAAACAACAGATTCACAACACACAACTGCGAAGAGGTCGTTCAAAAGACTTACTTGTTCTTCTCGGAAAGGTTAAAGGTTGTACAATACGGTTTGCCCGACCTTATGTTCACAGGTCACAGCGGAGAGAGAGAAAGAGAACTCGCGGTTGAGAGAAACTCCAAAAGCACTGAGTTGAACGAGTCGCAGTTGGAGCAGAGAAAAGTTTACAGGTAGGAAAGAGAAATTGCCCAAAAGAGTGCACAATGGAAGCCTCGTCTTCTTATAGTCATAATCAGAACGCTCGTGGCCGTTGGATCGAAATAAAGAAAACCCATATGAACGCCAAGTGTCAAACCACAAAGGAGGTCTACCAAAATTAAACAGACGTTTGAGATCAGCACACTGTGAAGACGCCTCTACACGGTCGATTCGTTCCTTTTTGGCGGGAACCCGACGGATGTTCGACAAGTGTCGAAACTAGAAAAAACCTAAAGATGATTTGATGGGCATTTAAACAGACATGACTGTTGCGCGTCTCAAGAAAAGGCGCTTGAAAAGTGACGACGGAACACTTTAGAACCGGGTCGACCTCCCCAGAATAAATCGGCACACCATCTTATATAGTTCCCGGCACCAACTTGCATACTCGTTGGAACCGCGAACTAGGGGACATATGTTGATGGTGTTTTCAGGCACTATGTTATTTAAGCAGCACGACAGGGGTAAAAAAGGTAATTCACTTCTCAGTCAAAATCATTAATGCCGACCCGACCACTAAGAGCCAAACAGTAAGAGGCCGAGCACTGGATGATAGGTGACCGACCACTTTTGTTCAGATAAAACCGGACACTATCAGGTCGACATCAGCATTCTCAGTACAAAGAACTACCATGACCGACCTCATGAAGACCGACCATATGGTGAGATATGCTCAAGAAGATGACACCCTATTCTTGCGGATAAGATAAACAAGTTATCCTACTTTCACAAGGAAAAAGTAATGAGTCAGAATCCAAAAAGGAATAAGAAAAGTGGAAAGCAATATTAGACTAGGAATCATTACAATAGGAGAACACTGATTCGACCAGAAATTCTTATACGAATAGGAATATGATTTCTGTACTATTATAAATAGAAGGGCAGAATATGTGTAATGGGATCAGAAGGATCAAGCCCTGACTTGTTAAAAAAGAAAAAGAGCTCTGGAAAAGCGTGTTTGAGTAATAAAAATATCATCCTGTTTGTGTCCGTGGACGTAGGTCGGATCCAAACCACCGAACCACGTTAAAACCCTTGTTGATTGGTGTATTTTAAACCCCTTGTTGATTGGTTGTATTATATGTTTTCTGCTAAATTTGCCTTTGATCCCCCATATCCAAACAAATTCACTATTGAAGGAGGATTTCCTCGGGAGTGATATTCCCATATTGCCCTGAGACCAAAATCCACCGTCAACAATATAAAAGGGTCAATAATTCATTATAAAAGGTAGGGGTGGCAATTGGGTCAGGATTCGTTTATTCGTTCGATTCGATTCGCTTTAAAGCGAATACGGGTTTGAAAAAATGGATTCGTTTAATAAATGGGTCAATTCGATTCGATTCGTTTATTAAACGAATCGAATACGAATTTAAGCTCATTGATTCGTTATTCGTTAAGGATTCGTTTTATTATTTTTATTTACTAGTTTATGTTAATTTCAATTTAAGATTCGAGAAATTATAGTTAATTATCATTGAAAAAGAAATATTTCGATATTTGGTGAGGTATTTTTAGTAAATATATTAATTATATATCTCATATGTATATATTTTTAGTAAGAATAATGTAAATCAAGTGTGATAAATTATTTTATTAAATAATATTACTAAACGAATAAATGAATATTCGTATTCGATTCGTTTATTAAACGAATTGAATACGAATCCTGATATTAGGATTCGTTTAATAAACGAATCGAATACGAATCCATCATATTTTGATTCAATTCGTTTATGATTCGATACAAATTCGATTCGTTAATTCATTTTGCCACCCCTAATAAAAGGTTAGCTAATTCTATTTTCGCACATAACTTGTAAAAGAGAGAGCAAAAAGCTTAAGTGTAAGGGTGAGTTTGTTAGAGGTCGGTCAGACGATCTTGAGAGAGAGGCAGGTCGGTCATACCCGACCACGTAATAAAATCTTTCTTTTTCCTTGTGCCCGTGGACGTAGGTTGAATCTACTTCGCTGAACCGCGTTAAACCCTCTGTTTTGTCTGTGTGTTTTCTCATCTTTTGCTAAGTTTGCATTTAGTCCCTAAACCAAACAAATTCACATTTGATGGAGGATTGTTCGAGGAGTGATTTTTCCGAATTACCCCTGAAACGAAAATCAGCCGTCAATAAATAATAATTACATAAATATGCAATTAAAATATTATTCTATATAGATATATATATATATATATATATATATATATATTTATAAAAAAAAAGTATTCTAAATGATAGGAATGCGGGTATCTGGAAATTTGGATTTATTTAAATTTGTATTCGGATCCAGATTCATGTGGGTGTGAATATGTATATAGATTTTTGTTATGTGGATCCAAATTTTTTGAATCTGATTTTTTCAGATTTGAATGTTTTTGCTATCTCTACTTGGAACTTGCATAGATAGAACATGTAAATTGATTGTTGCCCCCAAACTAGTCATGAATTTACTTGATTGGTTATATTAGGAAAAAAATAATAACAAATATTTTTTTTAAAAACATCACATAAGATTTTTTTTTAAGTGTTACATAGTAATTTTTTATTAAAAAAGATACAAATCGTATTTATAATTAAATTCCTCAAATATAGAATATTTCTTTGTCTTTTTCCTAAAGTATCATATAGATATTTTATAAGTACCACACATGATTTTTCTTTTAAATAAATGTTATAAATCTTATTCATAATTAGATTTTTCACTTATGTTGACGGTTGATTTTGGTCTTAGGGCAATATCGGAATATTACTCCCGAGACAATCCTCCCTCAATAGTGAATTTGTTCGGTTATGGGGGAACCAAAAGCAAACTTAGCAAAAGCAGACAAATACGCCAATCGACAAAGAGATTTAACGTGGTTCGGCGGATCAGCTCCAACCTACGTCCACGGGCACAGAACGGGTGATACTTTATTACTGAAATAAGCTCTCTGCTCTGTTTTGTGTTTACAAGTCTGATCGTCAATGATTTTGATCCATTTACTTACACTTTCCCCTCCTATTTATAATAGTGAAGAAATCAGATTCATTTTCTTACAAGGATTCCTTAGTTGAAACTACATTCACTTATTATATCCTATTAGGATACTGATTTATCAACCTTTCCCCATGACAGTATGATAACTTATCTTCTTATCCGTAAGAATAAGATGTCTTATCTTCTAGAGTGTATCCCGCCATATTCTCGGTCTTCATGAGGTCGGTCATGATGGTCTTTTGAACTGAGAATGATGTTGTCGATCTGATAATGCCCGGTCATCCGATCTTAAGTGGTCGGTTTGCCGATCGTAAAGTGCTCGGCCCCTCACTCATGTGGTCGGGTCGGTATTAATGATCTTATCCAAGAAGGGAATTACCTTTTTACCCTTGCCGTACTGCTTAAATATCATAGGACCTGAAAATACCATCAACAACATATATTTTATTATTATAAGAAAATAGCATTTAAATTTTATTTAACCCGTGTCAAGAATGGGTTCGACACTATTATATATAGAAAAATTCAATATTTTTCTTCCTAAAACATCACAACTAATTTTACTTTTCTTTATAAAACATTCCATATAATATTTCTTTTATTTTAAAAAATAAAAATCATATTTATAATTAAATTTCTCAATTTTATTATTATAAAAATATAACATTTAAAACTTTTTTTTAAGCAAGGGGTTATCATAGTGACTCAGTGACGACTCTACCGCGTTTGGCAAAAACCCGCTCTATCCCTTTTAAGTCAGAGCGAGAGAGAGAGAGAGAATTAACGAAGCCTTCTTCTTCTTCTTCTTCTTCTATCATCAATTGATTGATTTAATTACAGAGGTAACTTCACTTTCCTTTCTTTTAGGGTTTCAAGTAACTCTATTACGATACCTAGTTGCTAGGGTTTTGAAATCGAGTAATTAAAAGTTGCTTTACGTGAGTGAGATTCGAAAGTTTCTTTGAACCCGTTTTGTCGCTCTTTTGTAATCTTTTTTTTTTCTCCTGCTTTTGATTTGCTTGCAGGTTTCTTTTTCTCTACTGGGTTTAGTTTTCTCGTGCCCTAGAAAATATGGTAAGTTACTCCCAACTATCCTTTCCCCCCGCTGTTTGGTTGGCCGGAAAATAATACGAAATCTACATAATAATTGATTGTAATATTATGTTTTCTTGGTTTTATATGGGCTTTTGCAAAAACTAAGATAATACCAATGCATTTAAAGTTTCAAAAGAAAATTTATACTCTCTCAGGAAACCATTGAAGCACTGAGGTTGTTTTTGAATTTTATTCGGTGGTTCTTCCTTTTTCCTGATCGACTTCTGATTTGGTGATTTTGTCCCTCTTTGCAGCTTCCTCTTTCCCTTCTTAAAACGGCACAAGGCCATCCTATGGTAAGAGATTTTTACTGATTTTTGTAACTCGTCTGAGGAATATGCTTTGATGTATATTATTTTCAATGAGAATTGTGCCACTTTGATTTTTTTTCTCCTTTTTTTTGGTTATAATTTGTAGTTTTTGGTGGTTTTGTGTTGTAACAGCTGGTAGAACTAAAAAACGGGGAGACTTACAATGGGCATTTGGTCAATTGTGATACTTGGATGAACATCCATCTTCGTGAGGTCATCTGCACCTCTAAGGTACTATATGCTTTTATTTGGCTCTTATTAATACTACACTTCTATGTTTTAGAGTATGCTTTGTTGGATTATCTTAGTACTGTTGGCTTACAAGCTCATGAATAGGTTTAATTGGACGTTATGTAGGATGGAGATAGATTTTGGAGGATGCCTGAATGCTATATCCGTGGGAACACAATCAAGTATCTTCGAGTTCCTGATGAGGTATATGATCTATCGGTCCATTTTTTCGTTGTTTATCTTTGTTTTGGTGGATGCTCCTTTTCTTTTTGCTACACTCAATGGAGGATTCTTTTGTAAGAAGCTAGTTGGTTTTGCAGTTCATGTAGTAAAAACTCACACAGCAATGAAGACATATTTTCTCTATCTATATGATTGGTTGAAAACATTATCTTTGTTTCCTATGGAAATAGGTTCCACCTGCCCAAATTTCCACGCTATTATTTGAATGAGATATAAAATGGATCATTCTGTAATTGTATTGTGTCAAGATCAGTATAAAACACATTCCAATGTGTTTGAGCAATGATATTATATGATCCTCTTTGGGAGGAATTCTCTTGGTTGCCTATCTGTGGAAGTTGTATTTGTAACTGTGTCTTCATGAAGAGTTTTGATCTTGATTTTCTCATTGTTTACTTTGGTTCTGTTATACGTGGCAAGTTTAATAGTTATTTTATAATCTGTATGGTTGCCTTTGTGTTCAGGTGATTGATAAAGTCCAGGAAGAAACTAAGAGTCGCTCAGGTATGTTCTACTCTCCCTCTCTTGCTCTCCTCTCGACTTTTTGTTTTGTGGGGTTGAGGGAGTTGGTTCTTTGTTATCTGCTAGAAAACATTTATTTTGATTACTGTGCATCCAGGAACTTGTAAGAATAAAGTTGCTAATGCTGATTTTTTTTTATTCAAGTACTGACTTGTTATGAACACCCTTCCCACCTTTTTCTTTTTTGTGTACCTAAGTAATTTATCTTACAATTGGCACACTCCCTTTGAGCTTTGCAACGAATTAAATTTGGAAACTTTGTATTTTTTTCAGATCGTAAGCCACCTGGGGTAGGACGTGGCAGAGGAAGAGGAAGAGAGGATGGTGCTGGTGGAAGGCAACCAAAAGGAATTGGGCGTGGTCTGGATGACGGTAGTGCTAAGGGCATGGGTGGAGGCCGAGGCAGGGGTGGGTCTGGTGGAAAGCCTGGTGGTAGCAGGGGTAAGGCTTCCCTAGAATGTTGAAAAAAATTAGTTTATAGTATGATTTTTGATGCATGACTTGTAAATTTATTTTGCAGCAACGAATTTGAAAACTGTGTTAACCCTTTCCTTTTCATTCTGGGGCCACAACTACCAAGAATGCTTGAAAACTGTGTTCCAAAAAATTATGTTTTGTTTCTATTATGTAGACAGCCTAGTTTGCAGGAAACCAACAATTGTAGTCGGCTTATATTTTCGATTTTGATCTCAGGTGGAGGGCAAGGTCGAGGATAGTCTGTCGCTGAACACCAGAGGTTGTGCTTGCTGTTTTAGAAGGCATTTTTGTGCCCCATCTTCTATGTGAACTTTCTGGCTGGTTTTAGTTCTCTCAAGTTGATACCTTTGGGATACTGAAGTTGGAATGGTTGATTTCATTACCAAATGATGTAGGTTGTATCACAGAACTAATTTAAGCATGTAATTTGGTTTTCCAGGTCTTTTCTCATCTCTTTTTTTTTTTTTTTTTTTTTTTGGTTGTGGTTCGAAATGTCAAGACGCCTTCGTGTTAAAGATTTTCGAACACTGTTATATGCGAATGTGCATGCATATCCTATTGTATTCATTTGGTAAAATGTTCACTGTTTGCCAATTAATTAATAGAATCAGTTGGCAGGTTATTGCTTATCAATCGTCACTGCACCTTCAATCACTAACAAGTACAGTTCCAATTTGGTACGAGCCTGACTTTTCTCAATGCCCGTTTCTTATAAAAATTATACATCAGTAACCCTATTTCATCCAAAGTGATAGTTCGTATCTACAACCTGTGACAGTCGCATTTACCTTCTCGGTATCTCTGAAACTTGTACAACATATATAAAAATAGGGATGATAAAAAATCTTGAATATGATTGAATGATTTTTTTATCTCAATTAAACATTTCAATCGACTTGGGATGATTTTTCTTTTTTAATCCTACTTTTTACCCAATAAATCTCAAATATCAATCAATATTCAAATCATAAACTATTCAGTCTAGGATTTAGAAAAATTGTATTAAATCTAAAATCGATAAAGAATTCAGAATAACTTTTCGTCTTGAATCCACAATCAAAACGAGACCAAGATTGGTAATTTTTAGTCTAATTCCAAGTATACTAACCAGTAAAGTCCTTGGCAAAAACTACACTTCTCATTCTTCATTTTTTTCCTCCTTTTTACTTTTTTCACAAACAAAAAGTAGATGGTACAAATAATTCATGCAGATAACAATATCTTTCAAACCAAGAAAAAAAACAAAACAAAATTTGACACAATTTTGTTGTGTTGTCAGTAGGGACAATGCCTATTTTTCTTGAGCGCCTTCGGTGATCTCAGAACCATTGCACTAGAGATCCATGAGCGATTTATCTCAGAAGAATCATCAGATAACCAACAGCACAAGCGGCCATCTTCACCACCTGTCCAGCCAAAAATTCCATGATTTTGTGTAGGCACGCCATGCACACTTGGCATAGGCAACACACTCCGAACAACAGCTGTGTGGCCACCTCCAAGAACTACTTCTGGAGGTCCTATTGTCGCCGCTCCTCTATAAGTTACAGGGAAATAGCCTATCGTACCAGCACCAGTGCCTCCAATAACCCACAAATCCTCACCCTCACCTGGGTAGTGGCAATCGACAAAATAATCAACCTGCCAAAATCAGTGGGATAATTGGTAAAGAGAACTTGATATCGCATTGCAAATGTTGATACATTCCTAACAAAAGACAATAAATATTTGAAAAAAAAAAAAAAACATTTCTCCATCCACATATGTCCCAGCTTAGACACAAATTCAGGGTCATTTATTCGGTAATACCATTTTTATATTTACAGTTCTACCTCTAGACAGATATGTGGCCAAATGACTTGGACATTTTCTGTGCAAGATAGTATTAAGTTGATTACACAGGAATGCAAACTTTGACCAAAGAGGATATTTTCAAGGTATTTTCCAAAGCCTAATCTTGCAAAAGGATATTTTCACTTTTTTTTTTTTATATGTTTGGAATAAAGCATGAAGCACCTGAGTGATGACAAAAAATAGATTTCTGTGCATCCGCCAAAGAGGCAGCAGTTGGTTCGACCTCTTGTGGTGGAAGCGAGAAGATAAGGGTTCAAATCAACCTCGCACCAACTTAGGTAGGGATTAATTTGGGGTGGGATTTGATTGGGAGAATGGTAACTGAAGAAAAACTTAAGCTCATGATCACTTCTTTTCTTTCACTGATCTAGCAAAATTATAAACTCGAGTGGATAAAACTTACATCATCCAGTGTCCAACTGTCGGAGGCTAATGAACGAGCATTCTCAAAGCTAGCTACATTCTGTGCATCCTTCCAGTCCCAGATGCTACAAGTAATAGCAAATTCAAGCTGCGTAAGAATGCGTAGGTGGAAAATGACATTTGTACAAGGGCATAAGGGTTAATTAGCAAGTCCATCCATATACTTTAAGGTCAAAGTTGGACATAAAGTATACCACTGTTACATGCCTCGTGATGTATACATGAAGATGAGAGAGTGAAAATTTTACACGTCTCTTGAGAAGAATGATACCTCAAGGTTTCGATGTGTGTCAAACACCAGAGCTTTTTATATGTTTCTCCAAAGAACCCCACTTTCCCAACTGAAGTTCCCACATTGATCACCTACGATTGGAACAATTAAGTCTTAGTCTTGACAAAATTCCACAATAGAACAGGTTAAACAAGATACTGTTTGCATAATATTTAAACTCCTCTGTAAGAAAGAATGCAATAGGAAACGAAAAATAATACTACACAGAGAAGTAAATACTGTGAGAAGTGCCTGGACATATAGTAAAGGTAATTATCATACAGTAGGATCCTGAGTTTGAGTAAATATGCAAAACAGCAGGATGTGTTTTGTGCGCACCAACAAAACCAAAAGGTCATCCTTGATATGCAGCCAATAACTCAAAGTCACTTGAGGGCATACATGAATTCCAAATTTGGGCCTCTTCCATGGCCACATGCAAATATTAATTACTCCAACATAAAACCATGTCTTACCTATCCTATCAAGAACTGATTCCTATAACTCTCCAAGAGAAGGATATACTTCAGAAGCTCATAAAATGCATCAATGGAAATGTACAACCTTCAAAGATGTGATAATTTCGTCTTTTTTTATTGCACCAAACAATGGCTAGTTAGTTTTTTACAAAACAGTGGATTGCTTGGATCAATCAATCCTTATATAATTACCACAAAAGACAATGCAAAATATCTATTACTCTCCAAAAACTCAACCAGACAGAATATTTAATTGTGAATTAGTTTATACCCACAGATTCTAGATGGTCATCATCATTGATATCTCCCCCAGTATCAAATATACATATCAACCCATCTACGGAAGCAGAAACAAGCTTATTTTGACAGCCAGGCACAAAGTGAACCTGTAATCAATCATGAAATTATTAAAATAAGAACAGAATATGTTTCAAGGATGAAATACAGCAAGCACCAAATTTCTTCTGAGGCATTAATTCACAAGCAGATGGAATAAGCATTAAGCAAATCACTAAAGAAAAATTCCGACAGTCTTCACAGTTTCAAATCCATGTTGATAAGTTGGTCCACCCAGAAACAACTTTGGTTCCCAGCCAAGATTTTTCCAATGTCAGCACGTGATCACTGCATCTAAGCTGTACTAGTATCGTCGAGTTTAGTATGAAATAGATTTCAAAGAACCACATACATGTGTGTGTGTGTGTATAACACCCATTTAGATTTGCTATTTAACCCTCGACATATATAACTATTTGCAGTCTATTCCAAGAATTAGCTTTCTATATGTGATCATATGAATAGTTTTTACCAAAGGCGGTAGGCAGGGCAAGGCGTTTGGTATTTCAACCCGCCCAAGCGCTGCCTAAGCGCGCCTTTGACCAGTCAAAGAACGGGTTAACTAGTCAAACATGCCTTAAGATGCCTATTATCTAAGCGCCACCTATAGTGACTGTTTGGAAAGGACACCCAAGTGCTGCTTAGGCTGCGCTTTCAACAACATAAATTTTTACACTTCAATGATATTTTGAAAGTATATAATTCGGAAGAGGGAAAAATCAGTCTTTGCATATAGTTAAACAAGAAAAATAAAAACAAAAAAGAAAACAAGTTGGAAGGGTATCATAATAAACCTGAGTGACATCTTCAACATGAGACTCCTCTAAACATGCAACTTGCTTCTTGTTCCTCCAATCCCAGAAAAGTATCTGGTGAAATTATTTATTTATACCAATTAGAAAAACAATGAACTAACATGAAATTTGCAAAATTACAAACTTGCTAGCGCATTAAGGATTCTCTTGTTAACAGTCAACGTGCTTGAACCTGTGAACCACATCCAGCAGCAAGAAGATTATCATTCGATCCTCCAAATGAAAAACTGAAGATCTCCCGCGAAGAACCAGCACATATACTCCACGCCTACAACATTTATATGTAAAACAGATGGATCAAAAAAAGAACCACTGAATCAATGTATTAAAACAGCAATTTTGAGCATGCAAACCTCCTGGAATGATCTGGTGTCCCAAGCTCTGATGGTACCATCAGAAGAGCACGAATGCAAAACATGCGGGGTCGATGGAGCAGAGAAAGATATTTGATTTATAGTAGAAGAGTGACCCTTACACTCTCCATAGTACTGACAAGTCACTGGTGAGTACAGCTTCACTGCAGTTGTTGATAGCGAAACCGCCATTAATGACCAATCATTCCTTCCACATATATTCAATTTAAAACCAAGAAAATCAATACCACCAGGAAAAATAATAAACATGAAATTACAAGCAATTCAAGAAAGTGAGAACCAGTACTTGGGGACGATTTCAAGAACATAGTCGTCGAGGAAATTGGTTTGGATGGAGTTTTTGAGTCCAAATCTCTTGATTGAGGTTTCATTATGAGCTTGACATTCTTCCGCTTCCGCTTCCACCTCCATCTCTGTGCCTTCTTCCATTTGTTGCCCGCCTTTTATGTGTTGTTTAGGGTTTTATCAATTAATTCAGTTGTTGGACACAGAATCGTTTAGTAAAGAGCAGAGAAAATTGAAAACAAAATAATTAGGGACGGCGGAGGGATTTAGGTCTCGAGCAAAAATATAAACAAAACTACGTCGTTTGAAAAAGATGTTGTTTTTAGAACCGAATCGAACAATTCCGGTTCCAATTGGTTCCGATTTCGATTCTGGAACCAGAACCAAAAGTTTTTCGGTTCGGTTAGGGTGAAATCGGAACCGAACCAAAAGTTTTCGGTTCGGTTAGGGTTCACCCCTAACCGAACCGAAGTCGAACTGTTGGAACCGGACGACAGTTCCAACCAGAACCAAACGGTTCCGGTTGGAACCGTATGCTCCCAATGGCTAGTAGTCGTTGGGCTTGGGCAGGGAGCAACGCTCTCCGCCCTAAATTATATATAAAAAAATAATAAATATAATGTGTAATTTACTAATTTACCCTTAATAACATTAATATAACGGCTAGTTTTAAAGACATTTTATGTATCACAAAATATTCCAAAAATATATATAAATATGAGTCATTTTTCATTTTTTCAACACACCAATTCACAATTCTCTCAATTTCTACAATTCTATCATTCTCAATTCTCTCATCTACAATTTCTCATGTTCAATTTTCTCATTCTTTAAAATTTCTTTAACAAAAAATGGTAAGCTCATCTGAGAACATCATGTCAAATGTGTCAACCCAAAAGAGTGACCCTAGTATCGGTACACAGAGAAGAGAAGTTAAGTCTCGTTCCCCCGATATTTTCAAAATTCATTTTCATTTAGTCCAGACTGAAAATGAAGGTGTAAGATAAATATGCAACTATTGTGGGGTTTCTTACAAATTTACTGGTGGATATGACAATATGATCAAGCACTTGGAAAAACATCGTGTCGTTGAAATTTTAACAATTGATTTTGATAATGCATTTGCAAATACTGCATCAATTAAAGATTTAACAAAAATATGCGAACCAAATTTGGGGGTCGATTTTTTCATATTCGTTGCACATGTCATATCCTTAATTTATGTGTTCAAGATGATCTGACTAGTTTAACACCTTTCATTGATCCTATTAAGATTGCACTTAATTGTATTTGGTCATATTCTCAAGTTATGAGAGAATGAGCCAAGTTTTATAAATTAAATAGTATTAAAACGATAAAATTTTCACGAGATATTCCAACATGTTGGAATTCAACTTATTTTCTTTTATGTCAAGCTTTCTAATACAAAGATGCATTATGTAGTTTTTTTTCAACATGTTCAACATATCACACTTTTTCCTAGTCAATGAGATATTTGTGAAATTTTTTTAGAGATTTTAAAAGTTTTTAATGATGTTACAAATGTTTTTACCAGAGTTTATTATCCTACAACACATTTATTTATTGTTGAAAGTTTGAATATTTTCGGTACTCTATATAAGCATGTTGAAAGTTCTGATCTCAATGATATTGTTTTGCTTGAAGCTATTGTTGTTATGAAATGAAAATGGTTGCATTATTTTAGAAATATTTCATTACTTTATCTTATTGTCATGGTTTTTATTCCTAAATTTAAATTAGAAGGTTTGAATAGCGCCTTACAAGCTTACTATGCATATTTAGAAATAATAGATGAAATTGATATTACAAGAATAATAGCTAAAATAAAAAATGATTTAATAGATTTATTTAATGATTATGTTAGTATATATAACTTGCAATCAGTAAGACAATCTAGTAGTAGCGAATCCGTAATACAATCAAGACTTAGCGTAGGTGATCGTTGATTACTACAAAAAAATAAAAAACATAGGGATAACAGACTAATAACATGGAATTAGATAATTATTTATCTACCAATTTCGAGTTTTCTGCTGAAAGTTTAGTGAGTAAAAATTTTCAAGTCCTTGACTGATGGAACCGACATCAAAATGTATTTCCTGTATTATCAATTATTGCAAAAGAGTTACTAGCAGCACCTGTTTCCACCGTTGCAGTTGAGCAAGCCTTCAGCATGAGAGGCAATATATTGTAAGCGAAACAATCTTCATTATATCCAAGCACTTTAGAAGCAACAACATGTGTGTATGATTGTACTCGAGCTGATCTGAGGAAACAAGAAGATGCCCCCAATGACTTTGAAGACTTGTTCGACAATGCATCTGCAAGTGCAAATGGAACGGGAGCTGAATGATCAACATGCATTGATGATAATGATGATCAAAGCTCAGTAAATAATTATAAATTGTAATAGGGAACTATCTTAAGATTGTAATGGAACTACGTGAGCTTTGATTCCTCTCACCCCTGGAGGATACGTAGGCAACTTAAGTTTTTAAAAATTTAAGTTCAAGCTCATTAATTTAATAATCTTATTTTTAATTTTATTTTAAATAAGAATTTTATTTGTAATTTAATGTAATCTAAATTCAAATTCATAATTTTAAATAAATTTTTAATCTCATTTTTTTTTTTTAAAAAATCATTATTATTTTTTTTTAAAAAAAAAGTAAAAAAAAAAAACCGAATGGAACTGGAACCGGAACCGAACTGAACCATTCGGTTCGGTTTCGATTCCGATTTCCGGTTCCATATAAGCGTGGAATCAAGAACCGGACCGGTGGCCAGGTCTGGTTGTTTTGATGTTATTTTTATTCCCGTTTAGTCCATATTTTATCCAAATATCATTTTTCTTAGGTTTCGTTCAATATCGTTTTCGAATTTCATTTTCTGTTTTTCGAATTCATAAAACACAAAATACACGTTCGATAATGAATCTTGAAAAATATTTTTGAAAATTTAAAATTTATTCTCTATTTTTAAGAAAACAATAAAAACAACTAAAATTCTTATAATAAATCCTTCAACAATAATGATGATGATATTTGTAGATACTGAATTCCGCCTTCAGTCTACAATCGAGAATTTATATATTATGGGCACTAGCGGTCCTGCAAAACAAAGATAAAGTAAGCATGAAGTAACTACCCACTGGTATGATGGATGTCGTAAGCACTCCGACGCTCAAGTCAGTGATGGTGATGAGCGCAAAAGGAAAAAGAACAAGGCAAATGGTCACCTCGATCTTCGTAGATTGTCGTAATTACGATAGACTAGTGTTTAAAGGGCTTATGAATTTTTTGAGATCTCGAATATGAGAGCCAAAGCTTGAATGAATCAATCTATTTTACCTCCTCACCTTTTATAGGTTGTGACATAGCCTTTTAATCAGTTTAGGATTCATTGAAAGAGTCGTATTCCAATCATATAATATAGACTGAATTAGGAGTACATAAATATTCAAGATTAGGTTAATCTCTATTATACTTGGAGTATACCACTGTGTTTGTCGATAGTTTATCTAGATCTCAATACATAGTTTCCTTATTAAGAATGAATTAATTGTATGTAGACCGGTGAGTCATGTCTACTGGGGCACTGCATAACATGAAGCAACATCGACTGTGACACTGCTCATTTATTGTCGGCTTGGACATTATATAGTACGATTAAGGTCTGCTGGAGACCTTTCGATTCATGTGGACTCTATCCTTTGGAGGGAGGTATGATAGATTCAGGGGCCTATTAAGTAAGCCTTAAGCGTAGGCTTGATTGTCCAATGGCTAAAACCACTTTGATTGGGTCTAGGCAATGACCTTGGATGTTATTCTGATACAAGTCTAATGTGTGGGCCTCAGACATGATGACATTTGGTTCCTTGACCCAAATTTGGCCCGTATAGTTTGTCTTCTACTTTCTAAGCCAATGAGTCATTGGCTTGCAGAGTATTTCACAATTATGTCGTATGAAATCACCATGTCGTTTGGAATATCAGCGTTGCTTAGTGTAGGCACTGCATTTTTGCATAAAGCCCAATCATGTGCCTCGTATGGAGGCACTACCTGAAGAGTTGCGAAAGTCACGGAAAACGAATGCCGGAAGGGAAAAATCTAAAATTAGCACCTTATCGGATTTGAACTCACTAACTAGCCTCATGTTCACTTAGTCAATTTCTGTTTTAAACCTTAGCCTCGGCTCAAAACCCCTGCAATCCATGAAAACCCATTTATCCTCAAAATACAGGCCCACACGTCCACACCACACCAAGCCCATATAACCCATCCACAAGGCCCACACGCCCAAGTCTTCCCAAATACAAAATATCCCATGCAAAACAAATGTGCCAAATCCTTTGAAATCACCTTCCAAATTAGCAAAGATTGAAAATCCCTCAAACATGGAAAGAAAATCTTGACACACAAGGCAAAATAAAGAGGAGTGGCGGCCACACATACAAAAAGAATAAGAAGAAACCCTAGCAAGCACAACCAAAAACCCTAGCAAGCACTGTTGGACAATTATGACCCATAGCATCACTATTTGTACAGATCATGGTGTTGTTGTACAAATTAACTATGTGACAAAGGAAATTGCTCTTTTATCATTTATATTAGATTACCAAGATGTATAAATGATAAAAGGTCCATATGATTAGTTCCGGATTGAGATGATATGAGACAGTATCAATCCACAAAGGTTTAATCATTAAACATCTCTAGTCAGAGTATTATCGAGATTGGACATCGATAATGCGTAAAAGACTAATATTACACTTATGCGCGTTGTGGGAGCATAACGACATAGTTCTCATATATTTGGGTATAGGATACTCATGAAAGTGTAATAGGAGGTTATGTTTACCGATGGTACGGGAACAGTTTCGCTCTGGATAGACCCCTCGGAATTCCATTGGTAGTATGACTATGTGTCTATGGAAGTCCGAATCAGGGTAGGTGTATTTGGTCTTAACCTGAGACTTGCACCGCTAATACTTGCGACAATCAATATACTTTGGTTTTGGTCGTCCATGGCTTTAACAGGTTCTGTGTACGCCTCTTCTGGGTATATTGAGAATCGTAGTGTATTGGGTGTGATGTCAAGATGGAAGTACCACTCCAGTCATAGTGGAGATGATGATCACGTAGGATACGAAACTGGTGCTCTTTTATGCTGCAGTTATCGGGATATTATGACTAGGTCATGTTTATCCGATTATAGAGACTAGTTACCAGAGATCCGATATGTGCTTCGTACGGGGCAGACACAATTCCAGCCCCAGGCCTAGCACATGACATCCGATACTGGATCGAAATACGCAATACTACATATACTACGCCTGATATAGATCACATATTCCTATAAGAATATTTTTGGAGAATTGGGTAGGCACGGTGCTTTGCTAGAAGCCAACCATGTCTTGTAAATCGGTAAAAATGTAGTACTAGGTACGTACGTGTTCGGATAGTCCGACGACTGAATTTACTGCCAACATATCCGGGAATCTCATGGGTCGCTTCCCGAAGATTCACCGATGACGTATGACTCGCACTTTATTAATATGGGATTAATTAATTAAGAGAGAGAAAATTAATCTAGGATTAATTACAAAGATATTTTATCTGGGATAAAATATTATTTAAAGAGAGATAACGATTAATTTGGAATTAATCGATAAAATAATATATTCGATATATTATACGAAATTGGATTTCGACGCGGAATTAAAATTAGATTTTAATTCGGGCGAACGAGTTAATTTAGAATTAATTCGTTAGCGACGTGAATAGTAATTTTGCTAGGCACAATTATTTAATTAAATTTGATTTAATTACGTCGCAACGGAAAATTCGTTAATTCAGAATTAGCGAACCCGAGCCCGGGAGTGTTTGCGGGCGCACTCGCATTGCGAATTTAAGTGCGGCCCACAAGTCACATCAAGCGTCAAATCATTAGTCACTTTGATTGATGTGATGTCTAGTCACTTTGAGTGATGTGACAACTAGTCACTTTTGAGTGATTGATGGTGGTGGTTGGATGGCTTTAAGCCTCGTACCTTTTGGATTTGGAATGCAATTTTGGTATATGTTTTATTGATTTTGGAAATCAAAAACCAACTAACACACAAACTCTTCTCTCTTCTCCTCTCTTCACTCTCTCGGCCAATGGCCATTTTTTTCCTTCTTTTTCTGCCAATGCCGAGACTTGAAGAAGAAATTTGGGAAAGATTTGCGGCAAATTATTTTGAGTGCTAGCACACATTAGGAGTCTTGCGATGGTGATAGGGAAACTCACCCGTGGGCATGGAACGCACACCAAGCTTGAAGCTTGAAGTACCGAATTTGGAGAACACAAATTGGAGCAAAAGCCGAGAGTTCAATGAGCTTAAAAAGTTTTATTCATCGCATCGCAAAGCCGATCAATGTAAGTATGATTCTGCCGTGCTTCTTTGTTGTATTCGTACATGATTTTTATGCTTGAAATCGATCTTGGGACTAACTAGAAACCCAACAATGGTATCTTGAGCCATTTTGAGCATGAAATTTGATTAGGGTAAAATTTGGGTAAATTGGATTTGAGCATGTTTGAGTGAAATTACTTGTTTGAGCATGCTTGTATATGAATGACTTGGAGTTATTTGTGATCAATTTTTGTGAAAAATGGATTGGATCAATTTTTCCTCAAAATTTAGGCTTGGCCGAATCTTGATGCCCTAAAATGTCATGGTGATTTTTGTATTTTTGATCATTGGATGAGTTGAAATCATTTGGGTAATGTTGATTTAGGATTTAATTGGATTAAAACCGAATCGGACAAAGAAATCCCTACCATTGCCGTGACTATAAGCATGTAAATTGATATGATTTTTTGATTCAAATGTGTTGGACATGTTTTGATGATAATGAGCATAATTAATTATGTAAATTGATGTTTTGGAAATATTAATTTGGTTAATTAATTATGGCATTACACTTTAGGTTAATTAAATTATGAAATTTGGAATTTTGGTAATTTAATTAATTGGGCCAAATTTGGAATTGGGCTTGTAAAGTTGTAATTGAGCTTAATGGGCTTGGTTGAGCCAAGTTTGGTTTAGGCTAATTGGTTGGATCCAATTGGGCCCAAAACCATATCCATAAAGTCCAATTCTGACTTAATGGACCTTTAATTTTAATTGGGCCTAATGGGCCTAAATTGGTTTCTTGGCAAATAAGGGTGATTCCTTAAATGGGCTTTGGTATTTGGGTTTGACCCATATTGACCAAAAGTCCATGCCTTAAGAAATTAATTAAAAGCCCATTGGACTTTAATTAAATTAACATTGGATGTTAATCGGGCTTTGAGACCCGTAACGATTAGATTTAGAATCTAAGTCGTAAAGGCACATTAAAAAGTGTAATATTTAATTTAGAATTAAATATAGAATTAGTATTAAATACAAATTAAATTGGATTTAATATTGTAGTTTAATATAATTCAAGAATTCGTACTTTGAGTACTTATTCGCAAAACGAGTTGGACTCGCGCAAAATCAAATCGTTGTTTGAACATTGGATGGTCATTAATTTTCAGATTAATTAATTTGATTAGATTGATTGATAACATGCTTTGTGTGAATACATGGATGCAATGTATGAATAATATATATCAGATGGATATTAGATGGGTGAGGGCAATTTTGGAAATTATTGTAATAAATTTAGAATTTATTAAATTGGACCTGCGTGTCCAGCCTATTACCTATTGACTCTGTGTATTTCTCTTCTCACATATTCCCTTCAATGTAAATGAGGTTTCTTTAGAAGTGTTATGTAATTGGGTAGAAGTAATACTTGTGCTAGCGGGAGAGAGGAAAGGGAGAGATTTATTCTAGGAACAATGTGTTTAAATATCCATCCGCATATCATTATTATATTTATTTATACGCGCCTTATTACGTGTTTAGAATGCATGTTTAAGGGTGTATGATGATGAGACCTTAACAAAGATAATAAATTGGTTGCCAATTTACGCGAAAAACCCTCACAAAATATTAAACGTTTTTCCTTCCATTGAGTGATTCTTACTCAAGATCCAAGACTGTCACTGGTTTGTTGGCCAAAGTCAAGACCTTTGTCCGTCACGGATGTGTTTGAATCATGAAGGCTTTGTTCCATATTGGTGTCTTGTCCAAGTTGTGATTTGTTGGCCAAAGTCAAGATCACTTCTCCATCATCGACATCGATTACGAAGCTTTCCAGTCAGGGGTCGTTGGCTTAATGGGATCACTAAGTTTGTTGTGCCAAAACCAAGGCTTAGTTGATTCAGAGGAAAAAGGTTAGACAATATATTGGATATATTGGGATATATAAGATATATGTTTCGGACTTGGATGTCCACCTATTGGATCTAGGAATTGGATGTGATCTAATTGATCTTAGAGATATACCTAGTTAATTATCATACAATTTGTTGGCCAAAGTTAAGATTGTGTGTTATTTAACGGGATCCTAGCCCACTAGGAAACAAGGTTTCCCGAGTACTTCACAGAGGGTTAGAGTGATGTGATCCAGAATGAGCTCTGTTTATTGGGCCAAGTTAACTTGAAGTTGTGGCTGATTGCATGGCTTGGTCAAATTGGTGTATTTGGGCCATTTTGGTGGATTTGGAAGATTCCTTGGGTTCTGGAGTTTGTTCCATGCATGAGACATTATGTGAAGGCTTTATTATGTCTAAAGCAATATTGGAATGAGTCTAGGATGTGCATGGGGCCTTGATTGATTTTGAGATTTATTTCCGAATGGTGCATTAGCAGTGGCGGGATTTACGCAGTCTTCGTAGTTGGACGTAACTTTCTCGTCCGATATCCGATTTTGGTGATTCAAGTTGCATTGAAAGAGAACTCGTAGCTCTACAACTTCGAAGTTTTCATCAAAGTCCAGTTCAGATTCCTTCATGGGCTAAATGAGGACGCAATGTATCCCTATATTTTTTATATTTTATATTTTTTAAGTTATGTGTTGTTTAAGTGTTGGGCTGAACATTAATTAAATTAAAAAGCCCATGTACGAAATTTTCAAGTATTTTATTAGGGTTTTATTATATTTTGGTAGAATTAGGATTAGCCACCTATTTAAAGGGGCATTATCATTGTAATGGATAATTAACTAAGAATAATCTTTTTACAAAAAAATTGACTTGTGTCATCTTGAGGGAGTGGATTCTTCCTTGTTTTACGGAACAAAAGCTTATCAACGTGTGGCAAGCGTTGTGGCGCTGTATCGCTGTTCAGGATTCTCCAAAGAAATAAAGAAAGGTTTTTAAGGCAATGTCCTTAAGGGTTGGACTTGATCTTGGAAGGATTTTGTTCTTACAAAATCAAGATTCGCGGTTCTTGGGGCTTAGAACACGTGGAGTGGTTTGCTTGGCTTTATTCCAGGCAGGTTTCTATCATAGAGGCTCGTCGAAAAATAGTGGGAGGCAAGTATTAAATTTGCAATATTCGTTTAGTTACTTGCCATACGCGCTCATTTCAAATTTTTCGTCAATATAAATTATATATTAGTTGGACTAATATTTAATCGTTGTTTTAAATAAAACATTTGGAATGTATTCAAACTATTTCAATTAATAGTTGATTTTATAATTGGATTATAGTAATCAATATAATTGAATTAACCAATTAAATTATAGTTGATTATATGGTTAGACTATAGTAATCATTATAATAAATAGTACCTAAAATCGTTGATTGGATAGTTGGACTATAGCAATCAAGATAATTGAAAGATTAGCATTTAAAATATAAATTTGGGTGAAAATATTTTAAACGGCTTTAATTTTCAAATTGGGAATAAAACCTCAGGATAGTCCTGAAAACTGAGAAGTTACTCTATTTGATAGAACAACCTCTCAGGCCTAAGCCCGGAGTTGAGCAAATAGTGGAACATGATATTTGGAATATTCATGTGATGATAACTTTAGTGTTTAATCCATTATGCTTGCCAAATAGACTCCTTAATTTCTTATTCAGAACTAATGATTAGATCCTTATAGTATGATAATGAAATTGAAGGATCTTCATAGATCCATTCTTAGATCTTAGAAGTACTAAATTGCAATAGTAAACTCTTGGAGAGTTAATGGATATACTCAAGGAGACAAAGCCAAAGTTTGCAATAAGGCAAGAAGCGCAAGGCGCATCTTACTTCGACATTCCGGAAGGCCAAGGCTTGGCCAAAGGCTTATGGGGTGTGGAAAATGTGCAAAGGCAAAGTCGTTATAATCTTCTGGGAAGACAAATGACATATCCCAAAATGTCTGCCTAAACTGTGGCAAACAGGGTCGCTGGAAGTGTGACTGCCGTATGGACAAGGCAAACATGAAGGAATTGAAGACGGACAAGGCTCCGGGTTCAAATATGTTTGTCATCAACATGTTCACTACTAGTATTAAAATTGGATTTTAGATACTGGATGTGGTACATAAATATATATGCATTGATGTGCAGAATCTGCTGGTTAGCAGGATACTGACTTCAGTTGAGATCTACCTACGAATCGGAAACAAGACGAGAGTCACTGTTTTAACCGTAGATACCTAAGTTTAGGAATTACCCTTCAGGTGTGTACTTAAATTAGGAAACTGTTACAATGTAACTAGTTTGAATAGAAACATTATCTCTATATCAGGGTTTAACCCGTTGCGGGTATACCTTTATATTCTAGAACACTAAAGTGTTTTATTTTATAAAGATGATATTGAGATAAACATATTAGATGTGAATAACAGTATTTATATTTTGAATATAAATGAATCTCAAACGTAAAACGTGACAAACAAATAGCTCAAACTGATTTAATCAGTTGAGACTTATAAGTGGCATTGTTGTATGTGACACAATTAACAAGACTCGTATATCCACACTTTCGAAGAGTGGATACTAGGACAGATTTGATTCTATTCAAATAATGTATACGAATCTAGTTTATTGGGCAAATTGCCTATAATACTTTTTACTTGGTAAAAGTGTAAGTGCCACCGATCTGTTTACCCTCGTTCATATTGACGTAAGTGGGCCCATGTCTAGCTAGGCTAGGGTGGATATGAATGTTTCATGACCTTTACGGATGTGGCATCGCGTTATGGTTATGTGTTTCTTCGTTGAAACACAAATCAGAAACTTTTAGAGTTTCGATCCGAAATAGACAAACAGATCGGCTAAAGTATTAAACCGTCACGGTTAGACCATGATGGAAAATACGTAAGCAATAAGTTTCTCAAATACTTGATAGAGTATAGTATTCTTTCAATGAGGACTCCTCCCGGAACACGTCAATTTGACGGTGTGTCCGAACTGAGAAACCAAATTTTGTTAGACATGATAAGGTTAATCATTAGTCGCTCTGAGCTACCATTTCCTTCAACAGATACGCATAATCAGTGCAAGACTTATTTTGAATAAGGTTCCTTAAAATTTATTTGACAGACTTCATATTAGATATGAACAGGAAAGAAACTGGGTTTTCTCATTCCTGAAGATTTGGGAATGCTAGGCATATGTTTGGATGATACCAAACTAGAACCCAAATTGGATAAGTGCCTAAATTTTAGGTTATCCTAGGGAAACCAAAGTATAGTACTTATACAACTCACATGAGAACAATTTAATTGTTGCTCGCCATGCGATTTTCCTAAGAGGAATACCAATATGCTGTGGTAAGTGGGAGGAAAGTAAAACTCGATGAAAATCAGAGTAATACTGTTCCAGGCACCGATTCCTTACTGGAACACAAATAGTTCATCAAGGATGAAACAATACCAATAATCTTCGAATACACAAGAACCGCGTAAGTCGAAGAGAGTCAGAAAACAACCTGGGAGGTATGGGTTTCTGATCTCACCTTATAAAGATGTTTATCTTATTGAGGAAGACGAACTGACTACATATGAGGAAGTGATACAAGGTATTGACTCCCTATTATGGCAAATTGCCATGATATCCGAAATGGATTCCATGTATACCAACTAAGTTTGGATACTAGTTGTTGTACCGGAAGGCATTGTGCATATTGGTATTATATAAGTCTTCAAGGAAGACATACATGGAAGACAACAAACCAACGTACTAAGCTAGGCTTGTAGCGAAAAGGTATCGTTATCAACATTGTGTCGATTACGACGAAACCTTTTACCTGTTGCCATGGTTAAATCCATTTGGACAATGCTTGCCAATGCTGCATTTTTCATTTATGAAATATGGCAGCTGAAATCGCTTTCCTTAAAAGGAAACCTTTTGGAGGATGTTTACAACATCCTAACGGTTTTGTCATACCAAAACAAGCAAACAAGGTTTGCAAGTTAATTCGATCCATGGATGGATTGAAGCAAGCATATCGTTTTTGGAACTATCATTTTGATGTAATCATAATGGTAGATGATTTAATTCAAAACGAAATGATTCTTGTGTATATAAGAAGGTTAGTGGGAGCGCACTGACAATGAATGTTTTAAGTAATGATGACATATCATTTCTTGGAAATGATATTCCCATAAAACAATCGGTGAAAGCTTGGCTTTCATGAAAATTCTATGTAGAATTCTTGGGAGAAACAACCTTTATTCTAGGAATAAAGATCTACTGGGATAGATTTAAAGTTGTTAATACTCTTCGAGAACTCGTACATTGAAATAAATATACGTGACCTGGTGTCTCATATACTTTGAGCATATGGAGTCACAATCAGGGCAATCCAAGTGATAGTCACTGGATTGATGTTAAGAACATCCTTAAGTATCTTAGATGAACTAAGGATGCTATCTTATACTATGGAGAAGGAGAACTTGAAGTGACTAGGTTCACCGTTGCAAGTTTCCTAACCGAGAATAACGACTATAAGTCGTAACAAAGGTACTATACAGTTTAAATAACGAAACAATGAGCTGGAAATCTTCCAAGCAAGATACTATTACCGAAAAAACAACAAAAGTGGATTATTGCTGCAGCTGAGGCAGCAATAGAAGCCATTTGGGTCGATAATAATCCTAATTAGATTAGGAGTAATTCTGTTAGTAGCTGAGTTAGGCTATAACACAGGCTAAAGAATTAATGGTCTCATCAACGATCCAGATATATACTTCAAATATTCATCTGATTCGTTCGGATCATACATCGTGGCGATGTGATGATCGAATAAATCGCATCAGATGATAACACTGCAAATCCGCTGACGAAAACCTTTCCTCAGCAGAAGTTTAAGCGAACTGTACATAGTTCGGGTGTAGGACACTTGAGTGATTGGCTATAGGCCAAGTGGGAGATTGTTGGACAATTATGACCCATAGCATCACTATTTGTACAGATCATGGTGTTGTTGTACAAATTAACTATGTGACAAAGGAAATTGCTCTTTTTCATTTGTAATTAGATTACCAAGATGTATAAATGATAAAAGGTCCATATGATTAGTTCCGGATTGAGATGATATGAGATAGTATCAATCCCCAAAGGTTTAATAATTAAACATCCCTAGTCAGAGTATTATCGAGATTGGACATCGATAATGCGTAAAAGACTAGTATTACACTTGTGCGCGTTGTGGGAGTATAATGACATAGTTCTCATATATTTGGGTATATGATACTCATGCAAGTGTAATAGGAGTTTGTGTTTACAGATGGTACGGGAACAGCTTCGCTCTAGATAGACCCATTGGAATTCCATTGGTAGTATGACTATGTGTCTATGGAAGTCCGAATCAGGGTAGGTGTATTTGGTCTTAACCTGAGACTTGCACCGCTAATACTTGCGACAATCAATATACTTTGGTTTTCGTCGTCCAGGGCTCTAACAGGTTATGTGTACGCCTCTTCTGGGTATATTGAGAATCATAGTGTATTGGGTGTGATGTCAAGATGGAAGTATCACTCCAGTCATAGTGGAGATGATGATCACGTAGGATACGAAACTGGTGCTCTTTTATGCTGCAGCTATCGGGAAATTATGACTAGGTCATGTTTATCCGATTATAGAGACTAGTTACTAGAGATCCGATATGTGCTTCATACGGGGCAGACACAATTCCAGCCCCAGGCCTAGCACGTGACATCCGATACTGGATCGAAATACGCAATACTACATATACTACGCCTGATCTAGATCACATATTCCTATAAGAATATTTCTGGAGAATTGGGTAGGCACGGTGCTTTGCTAGAAGCCAACCATGTCTTGTAAATCGGTAAAAACATAGTACTAGGTACGTACGTGTTCGGATAGTCTGACGACTGAATTTACTGCCAACATATCCGAGAATCTCATGTGTCGCTTCCCGAAGATTTACCAATGACATATGACTCGTACTTTATTAATCTGGGATTAATTAATTAAGAGAGAGAAAATTAATCTAGGATTAATTATGGAGATATTTTATCTGGGATAAAATATTATTTAAGGAGAGAGAACGATTAATTTGGAATTAATCGATAAAATAATATATTCGATATATTATACGAAATTGGATTTCGACGCGGAATTAAAATTATATTTTAATTCGGGCGAACGAGTTAATTTAGAATTAATTCGTTAGCGACGTGAATAGTAATTTTGCTAGGCACAATTATTTAATTAAATTTGATTTAATTACGTCGCAACGAAAAATTCGTTAATTCGGAATTAGCGAACCCGAGCCCGGGAGTGTTTGCGGGCGCACTCGCATTGCGAATCTAAGTGCTGCCCACAAGTCATATCAAGCGTCAAATCATTAGTCACTTTGATTGATGTGATGTCTAGTCACTTTGAGTGATGTGACAACTAGTCACTTTTGAGTGATTGATGGTGGTGGTTGGATGGCTTTAAGCCTTGTACCTTTTGGATTTGGAATTCAATTTTGGTATATGTTTTATTGATTTTGGAAATCAAAAACCAACTAACACACAAACTCTTCTCTCTTCTCCTCTCTTTACTCTCTCGGCCAAGGGCCATTTTCTTCATTCTTTTTCTACCAATGCCGAGACTTGAAGAAGAAATTTGGGAAAGATTTATGGCAAATTTTCCGAGTACTAGCACACATTAGGAGTCTTGCGAAGGTGATAGGGAAACTCACCCGTGGGCATGGAATACACACCAAGCTTGGAGCTTGAAGGACCGAATTTGGAGAACACAAATAGGAGCAAAAGTCGAGAGTTCAAGAAGCTTAAAAAGTTTTGTTCATCGCATCACAAAACCGATCAATGTAAGTATGATTCCGCCATGCTTCTTTGTTGTATTCACACATGATTTTTATGCTTGAAATCGATCTTGTGACTAACTTGAAACCCAACAAGCACAACTATAAAAAAGACAATCAAACCAAACCCTAGCCTCTTTTTTTTTCTCACACATTCTTTTTCCCTCTCTCACATTCATTCGGCAAACACAACAAACAAACCTAGACACGTGAAACACCAAAAAAAAAAAAATCACAAAATAAACTCTAAGCTCTCTCTCTCTCTTTCTTTGATCGGCCACACACACAAAAACTGCTCACCACGTGAACAAAAGACAAAAAAAAAACCACAAGCATGCCATCCACTAAACAAAATAAACAAAACCACCCAAAGCTTCACGTGAACAAAAAACAATAAAGCAAGCCCTGACCGACACAAACACTAACACACTAAAGCCACCCAAACCGTGAAGCATGAAGCCACCTGGAACGTGAAGCAATGAACGTGAAGCTAAAGAAAACAAACCACAACCAGCAAATAAACAATAAAGCAACATAAGACAGAACATGAAAGACAACCAAAACCGTGAACAAAAATCAGCAGCAAACCGTGAAACATAGTCCAAAATCAGCCCTCGAACCAGTGAACCAGTGACCGAAAATCACCCCCTAAGATAGTCCTTGAACCACTGAAAACACCCTCCGAAAATCAGCCTCTGAACCACCAAAACAATAGCCTAAAACCCCTAAAACAGTCCAAAAATAATCACCAAACAGTAGCTAAATCAACTAGCAAAACAGTCCCGAAAATAACCCAAAACAGCAGCCCAAAAATGGTGAAACAGTGAATAGAAACAGCGAACAAGCAAACCAGAAAAAATAGTAAGCTTTAATCCTTCTGGCGATGTCCCAACGCACTCCCGAGAAGCGACTTAAAAGGTAAGACCTGAGGTCACCCTTTATTATATTTATTTTGCTGTTCTGGACGCGGCATGCTTGGTTGGACGTGAAATACGTCCAGCCGGGCATGCGAGGTCCTATAATAAAAATGACCAAATCTTTTGGTCGCATCTCATTTCATTTATCTTTTTATTTATCTATTATAATTATTTTGATGTTCTGGACGCGACATGCTTGGTTGGACGCGAAATACGTCCAGCCGGGCATGCAAGGTCCTATACTAAAAACGGCCAAATCTTTTGGTTGCATATTCTTTCTTTTATTTTGCTATTTACATTTCTTGTCCATTTACTGTTATTTATCATTCCGCACTTAGTTTCGTATTTTATCTTTATTTTATTATTTCGCATTTACTTTATTATTCATCTTTATTTATTACTTCACATTTACTTTATTGTTCATGTTTATTTATTATTTCGCATTCATTTTGTTATTTACCTTTATTTATTTTTCCGCATTTAGTTTCGTTGTCCATCTTTTGTTTATTTATCTTATTTTATCATTTCGCTTTTACTCTTGTTTATGTTTTATTATGTCACTTCACATTTATTTTCATGTCTGTTTGCATTGTGTTAATGATTGTGTATTATCCCTTGTGGTATATCGGATAGAAACCCAAACATAAATTTCGTAGCTGAATCCGAATAGACGGTAGTGCGGTATGTACTTGGGATACAACTCCACGTACCACTCGGGAAATATTCATATATGCGTGTTTATTGATGCTATTTTTGTAAGAATGTTCGAACGCGTTTCCGAACGCTACTCGAATGCACGTATTCTGCCTTATTCTGTTCGAACGTGTTTTCGAATGCTACTCGGACGCATGCATTCTGCCTACTCTGTTCGAACGTATTTTCGAACGCTACTCAAACGCATGCATTCTGCCTCACTCCGTCCGAACGCATTTCCAAACGCTACTCGGACACATGCATTCTGCCTCACTTCGTTCGAACGCGTTCTCAAATGCTACACGAATGCACACACACTGGACAACCTATTTCTTTACATTTTATGCATTTTTACCTCTTTAGTTATTTATTTTGCATTATGTGCTTAATTATTTGCATTTATTATTAACGTTCTTACTTTTCTTATAATTTACATTATCGTACTTCTTTATTTAATATGCTTTTGGAACTATGTATCTGCTTTCATTTATATACATGTTTATGGGTGTGCAAATTCGTGTGTTTATTTGAATTACCTTGCATGTGTTGCATTAAGACTTGGTTATACCTTTGTGTGAACCCGTACATTATACTGGCATAATTAAGGGACCATTCCGAAACCAACGGTTTGAGGTTTTCCCTTGCGAGGGGTGAGTGCGGCCTTAAATCATTTCTCAGTTCACACTGGGTGGCGACTCCTTTATTCTCCGGTTTAGTCCCCCGCGGGCTACTCCGTACTCTCTACAGGCTGCGAGCCCAATAGTGTCGTGGTCGCTCCTACACTTAGACTAGATGAAGGTCATGCTACGTCGAATGGACCTAGATGAGGGTCCAAGATTTTTCTCAATCGACTGGACCAGATGATGGTCTAGGAGATTCTTTGACCCGATGAATGTCATTAGGGAATGTCCAATCGACTGGACCAGATGAAGGTCTAGGATAATCTTCATTCAACTAGACCTAAATAAGGTTCATGAGAGTCTTCAACATCGTCTGGACTATATGAAGGTCCAAGTCTTCAACCTAACCCATCAAGGGTCATGGGGAATGCTCACGTCGACTAGACCAGATGAAAGTTCGGGATAATCTTCATTCGACTGGACCAGAATACAGTCTAGGTAAGTATTCAATATTGTCTAGACCAGATGAAGGTCCAGGTCTCCAACCCGACCCGACGAGGGTCTTGGGGAATGTTCCCATCGACTGGGCCAGATGAAGGTCCATGATAGTCTCCAGTTGACTAGACATGAAGAAGGTCCAATAGAGTCTTTAACGTTGTCTGGACCAGATGAAGGTTTAGGTCTTCAACCTGACTCGACAATGATCTTGGGGAATGTTCATGTCGATTGGACCATATAAAAGTTCATGATAATCTTCATTCGACTGAACCATAAGAAGGTCCAGAGGACTCTTCAACGTCGACTGGATCAGATGAAGGTCAAAGATAATCTCCAAGCGATTGGACCTGATGAAGGTTCAGGGGAACCTTCAATGTCGTCTGGACCAGATGTAGGTCCAGGTCTTCAACTTGACCCGAGGAGGATATTAGAGAATGCTCAAATCGACTCGACCAAATGAAGGTCCAGGATTATCTCCAATCGAATAGACCTGAAGAAGGTCTAGCAGAGTCTTCATGTCGTCTCGACCAAATGAAGGTTCAGGTCTTCAACCTGATCTAACGAGGGTTTTGGGGAATATTCTCGTCGAATGAACCAGAAGAAAGTCTAAGATAATCTCCATTCGATTATGTAGGAAATGGCTTTTCTTTTGCCCAGCGAAAATTGCGAATGGTGGCACCGGCTCCGGTATGGATCTTTAAATTTTTCTTTGCCTTCTCCCTTTTATTGTAGTAGCCGAGATCAATCCTTTGGTGTCCAATGCTTGGATCAACCACTCGATCTTCTGAAGTATGACTCGAAACCAATAAACCGAAGTGTGGGCTTCACTCACAAAGATCAAAACTGTAAACTATTTAGAGGATTAAGATGTCACAATAGTGTTTGGCTTTTGGAATTTCAAACACTCTCACAACACTTGTGACTGTTTGAACTATCTCTATTTTCTCTCAAATTCTTTCTCACAACACTTGTGAATGTTTGCAAAATGTTAACCTTAAGAAGTGAGAGAAATGGTAGAGATTATATTCTCTTACACAAACCAACTAACCTTGTCATTAAGCATCTAATGCTTTCTTGCAATGGCCAACACAAAAATGTGAATGTCATACCAAAGCATAAGAAATAATAAGCTAAAGAGAAAGACTTTGTCATTAACCATTTAATGCTTTCTTTCAATGGCAAACACATAAATGTGGAGGCCATACTAAAGCATAAGGATGTATTTGATAATGACAAAACTATTAGGTGTATACAAGCCACCTAATAGACATAATAAATTGGAGAGCATGGCAAGCCATATGGCTTTGTCTCCTAAGGTAAATAAAAATCACTATCTCAATAATGATTAAATTACCTTCAATTATGTAGTAGTAATTATTTCATAATTATTACTAACTTGATTATCTCATAATCAAGACTTGATTATCTCATAATCAAAGAATTCTAGAAAACATTAAGTTAAACTAATTTAACATAGTTTTCATTTGTGACAATAAATATTATTAATCTCATTAATAATATATAAATATCATGTGAGCATATTATTAGACAATCTAATTATAGTAGGTTTGCTACAGTTAATCGAGCTAGCATGGGGACCAAATGGACCTACGGCTCCGAGCTCCAATAATTTCAAAATATTAATTAAACTCTTTAATCAAATATTATGAATTATTAACTCCGCGTTATTCCACTAAAAACTCGAAGTTGGACTCCTGTTATCGTAGATGGTTAAAATAAACCGAACAACTTCGGTGTCCATCAATATAGTCATTACATACGGATATAGCCCTTCACGAATATCTCATAAATAGAGCCGGGTCAAAAGTCTATTAAACCCCTCTAAATATTTATCTCCTAAGTACCATTGATTCTATAATGAATAATTAATTCATAGCAATTATGAATATAAAACATTCTATTCGTAAAAGAAAAGTCAACTTCTCGTAAGAAGGAGTGAGTTTCATATCTATGTAAAACGTTCCCAGCTACACATCAAACCATATCCCCAAAATACGTAGTTATTGGCCAAGAATGCAACACCAACCTCACTATAGTAAATCAAATGACATGGCCTGTCATGCAGGAGTTCGTAGTACACTCAGGATTAAGATTGAATCCATATATGACCATCTATTAGATAAAATAAATTTCTTCGGTTAACGGATATTAAAAGAAATTTGTATTTATCTGAGTCCAGTCCTATATGATCTCATCATACAAGGTGCCTCCATTCCCATGTCACTATATGAATGATCCCGGATCAAGGTCGCCATATAAGTATAGAATGGACCGCAGCTATAGATAAACCACAAACAAAGTACCCTATTTGTTTGCTCTCTATGGACTATTTAGATTACTAACTTCAGACATAAACCTTCTTGTGCATCAAACATACACTAAGTCTGAAGGTACAATAGTAATCAAGGTAAACAAGACAATTAGACTATATGCGATATAAATCAAACAACTTTGTTAAAATGAATAATGCATTTATTATTTTTACAATGATCAATTCTGTTTTACAATACATGAAACTTTAGGACATAAATCCTAACTATCTCCCACTCGGACTAGAGCAAATAAGACATGTCATGTAATCCTAAACCCTTTAGGTGACCTTCAAACACTTTAGCCGATAAGGTCTTTGTAAACGGATCAGCCAGGTTGTCGCGGATGGAATCTGTGTGACAGCGACATCTCTTCTCTGCACTATCTCCCTGATAAGGTGATATTTTCTCTCAATATGCTTACCCCTCTTGTGGCTTCTTGGTTCTTTGGAGTTCGCTACTGCACCACTATTATCATAATAAAGTGTGAGCAGATTATCTATATCTGGAAAAACTTCCAGATCTACCAAGAACTTACAGAGCCTGACTTCTTCATTAGCTGCTTCACAAGCTTCTACATATTCAGCATGGTGGAGTCAGCAATACAAGATTGCTTTATGCTCCTCCATACTATAGCCCCACCACCTAGGGTGAACACTGATCCAGATGTTGATTTCCTAGAATCGACATCTGTCTGAAAATCAGAGTCTGTATATCCTCTCAGAATCATATCTTGAATTGTATATACAAGTATATAATTTATTGTTCTCCGAAGATATTTGAGAATATGTTTCACCGCTAGCGAATGATCTAATCCTGGGTTGGATTGAAACCTACTGACCACTCCCACTGGAAAATAAATGTCTGGTCTCGTGCATAACATAGCATACATAAGACTCCCAACTGCTGAAGCATATGGTATATGTCTCATCTCCTCAACTCATTGAGGTGTCTTAGGAGACTGTTCCTTAGACAAATGAATTTCATACCTGAAAGGTAAATTACCTTTCTTGGAATTCTGCATACCAAATCGTACAAGAATCTTGTCGATATAGGTTGCTTGAGACATTGCTAATACTCATTTCTTGCGATCCCGAATGATCTGGATCCCAAGTACAAAACTTTCCTCTCCCAAATCTTTCATTTGGAATTGGTTAGTGATGTGTGGTAAATCTATCACTATTTCCCACTCATTTAACCTAATATATTGCATAGTTTCTTGAGTTATGTGAATATTTTGATGTGTTTTGTGTTATTTTGTAGATAAATAAAGTTTCAGGACATTCTTGAGGTGAT